>PVJH01029430.1:0-11022 GCA_004026705.1 Nesogale talazaci
GGTCCAGCTCCCCCACTCACTTTAATACCCTTTTGTGTTAGTCCGGGTAGGCTAAAGAAACAAATTCATAAATATGCATATGCATATAGGGGGGAGGTTTATATACAAGAGGAATAGAACATTGAGCAAGCATCTCAACCCAGTCCATCCAAGTCCATAAGACCAATGTTAGCCCATAGGTCTGATATCAATCCATAAGCCCTTTTCAGACTCATGAAGCACATGCAATGATGCCAGGACAATCAAAGGCCAGTGGGTGCAGAGTCTTGTGTATCCAGTGGTGGTAGAAGCATCTCAGCGCTGACAGGGTTCTTTCTGGGCCTTCTCAAGCATCTCAGCACTGACAGGAGTCTCCATGTGGCTCTTCTGGCTTCAGAGGTCTGGTTCCATCAGGGTAAGCCCATGTAGCTTCTCCTCCGGAGTGTCTCACAGGGATCCCGCCTTGGGCCTTGTCAGTAGTGCATCTCCAAAAGACTGAACTGTCTCTCACACCCATGGGGGAAATATTGCGAGATTTGCCAGAATTCTCAAGAGAAAGCCATGCCAACACAGATGTCTCATTGGCTATCTCCAGATTGACAGCCTAAACTCAACCCCTACCCTCTAAAATTGGCACCAGGGTACATGTCTGCCACACCTTTCTTACATTTAATAGGAAAAATACAAGACTAGAAATTGGAGATAGTCAGTTTTGCTGCACTTAATGAAGTTGTTTGTGCATGCGTTTGACACCTGAGATTTTATATGATTGGTTGCACTGTATATTACTTAAGTGATGGGATTAATGATAGGCTTTTTTTAATGCCATGTGGTCTACCCACACTACATTTGTGATCGGCAAGTAGATTACGAAGCACATATTGAGCATCCCTGCTGTAAAGTCACTCCGAGTTGGTGGCAGTTTGGTGGATGTCACTTGAAGGCTCTTGGGTATCCTTCATCATAAGTTTTCCCATCCCTCAGAGGGAACCACTAATGTGTTTGATGTTTCTCTGACTGCTTTATAACCCTCAGGCAGCCTGTTAGTATATGAGGAGCATATAAGGCAGAAACTTAAAAATATTGCAGAGGTCCTCTGGGAGACCAAAACAGAAAGACACTTTCTTAGATTTTCTTTCTGGTTCAAAGTCCAGTTCGGCTTCTTATCAGAGATACTTTTACATAATAGATGCTTGAGTAAATTTATTCCATGGATATTTAATATCCATGAATTTCTGACTGAAGATATTTAGTAGCAATATTTCTATCATTTTGAAGTGAAAATTAAAGTCTTATCTTTTGGGTTAGGATTATTATGTCACTCTCGAATAAATAGAGGACTATAGAAAATGTTTTTTTTTGTGTGTGTGTGGCATCACTGCTAGTAAATGTTTTCTTAGTGATAGCATGAGGGACATGTAAATTTGTCTTACCTGTTAGGTTAATTGAGTCTTGCAGTCAGTCTTGGCTGACCAATAACAAAGTTTAAGGAAATGAGTTATAAATTCTGAAAGAAGGAGTGATTCTATAAGGGAGTTTCAAAAAGTTCTTTCACCTTTTAATTTTTCCACTGAATTTTTTTTTTTTTTTTTTTTTTTTTTAGGGCATCACTGCCCGGGTGGTGGGAGTAGGCGGCCCAGCCTTTGCCCCTGTGGAGCTAGAATTGAACCTCCATCCCAGTGGGCTGCAGTCCCGCATACAACCACTACGCCACCGGGACTCAGCCCTCCACTGAATTTTTTTTTTGGGGGGGGGGCATCACTGCTCTCTGATGGTGGGAGTAGGTCTGACTTTTTTTTTTTTTGGCATCACTACTCTCCGGAGGTGGGAGTAGGAGGCCCAGCCCCACTGCTGGAATTGAACCTCTGTCCCAGTGGGCCGCAGTCCCGTGCACAACCACTACGCCACAGGAACTCAGCTCCCTCCACTGCATTTTTAAAGTCCCCCTTTCCAAGATCTGACACTGCATAAAGAGCTGTTAAAGTAAATAGTGCACTCTCTACAGGGTAGTGGTGAAGAGCTTGACCTCCAGTAATAGCTGAGAATAAAACCCTTCCCTGAGCAGCCCGTCATTGCAGCAGCAACTGCTCTCAGAGCACCAGAGCACCACTGCCTCCACTGCTGTCTGAACTGAGTGGCTAGAGCAGGAAATGACCCCGTGGCAGGAGGGTGTGTAGGGAAGGACTTGTTCTGGCCCTGGCCAAGTGGTTGCCCAGGTTGTCGTGAGTATCACTTTAAACACAGGGAGACCTGCGTGCTGGAGGAGGAGCAGCGTCCTGAGGATCAGGTGCGCGTCTCAGAGGATGAGCTCATCCTTCGAATCAGACCTGCCCTAGACGCTGAGTGAATGTTTTTCTAATTACAAGTCCTGCAGCTGGGAGAAGCAGGAAATGGTTGAAGCTCTTCATGCACTCTGTGAGTAGCAAAACATTAGAAGTCTTGTTGGGGTTCTTTTGAAACATTGGCTGTTAACTCTCAGGTTGAAGGTGACACACACAAACTCACTTTCTCAAAATTGAGGATTCCAGCAAAGGCTGTGGTGACTCGAGGAAAGCATTGCTCGTAAAACTTTGGTGAGTGAAGCTTCTGGTGACTCTCTTGAAGGAGACTTTTCATGCAATGTGTGCTTGTTTCTTATGCATTCTTTGTGGATTGAATTTCTTTGGAAAAAAAAACCTTGGGAGCTCCTTTTTCATTTCCGATTTTGATGATTCTTTGTGAACTTTGGTGGATGAGGCTAATCCCAGTTTGAAGTTCACTGTGTTCCATTCTAGAACATCTGTGCATGGTCCTATTTTATTTGGTTTTAAAGTTGCCTAAACGTTCTTGTGCTCTATAAATAAGGTTCTTTAAAATGAAATTAATGGTGATTAAACTATGGGATGATAGGATGTCTGGATTAGCTCTTAACAAAATGGTTTGAAAAAGGAAAATAAAGCACATGCCAAGAAAAAGTTCATTCCTCGGGAGGGAAATGTAGAAAATAAATATGAATTATGAATTATTTAAAAATTAAACTTCTGATTCTGAATTGTACATTAGCACAGAGTGTTAGGAAATAAAATAGAAAATTTCTCGTTTTCCTTTCAGTGGAAACATCTTATAAAACTGTAGGGCAAGATCACAATCAAAATATTACCAAAAAAATCATAATATTAATTTTGATCCAGTAAAGATACAGAACATTTATATCTCACAAGAAATTCTCATATTACTATTTCTAATCACACTTCTCTTTGTCCAACCCCCAATCAAAAAAATAGATTTTTAGCAGAGAAATTTTGTGTATAAATCCCCAGTAATTTTGTATTGTGAGATCCACATGGTCTTAAGAATCAGAACCCTAACTTGCATTGGTTTCATTGTAGCTCTTTGACCTTACACCAAATAATTTTAATTTCTCCTTGCTTCTGTTTCCTCATCTATAAAATGGGGTAATTGTATATTAATTTCTATATACTTTATTTTATAGATTGTTGAGTAATAGTAGCATTCTTTTAAAAGGAAGCAATGTTTAAGTTATTTTTAGTTGTTTTTAAAATAGTAAGTATACAACAAACTGGAAATTGTAAATGTGAACATTAATTAATAAATTAATTTAAGTCTTTGGGCCCAACTGAATTACTTTTCAAGGTGTTGATTTAATTAGCTGGTGATGTTAGAGCCTTGTTAATCTCTGAGGAACCATAAGGATTAGAGAGAAACAAATGTCCTGATACCAAAAAAGAAGCAAAAAAGTGGCCAGAAAGGTACCCATCTAAAAGAGTGATGTTAAGTTCTGGTAAAATTTATTATTATTATTATTATTATTTCTTTGGGGGGGGCATCACTGCCTCTGGTGGTCGTGGATGCTACCCAGTGCTGTTCCTGAGAGCTGCCGCTGCATTTGAACCGCCAAACCCGCGCGCGGGCCGCAGTCCCGCACTCAACCATTTACACCACTGGGGCTCAGCCCTCTGGTAAAATTTAATTAATATAATTAAACAGATGCTTTGAAATATGAAGAAAAAAATTAAAAGCTCTTCTGGTTTGCTTCATCATAAAATATTACTTCTGTTTCTATTTTTAGATTTTATGATTTGTATCAGCCTCTTTGATTATGAGGTTGCTAGATTAGGAGACTTTACAGATATTGAGTCATAATCCCATCAATTTTTAACTTTTCTTTAATGATGTATTTGTGGCTTATGTAGTAAGATGTGGTTTGGTTGACTGCTTATATGAATATGAAGACTTTGAATAAATGCATCCACTTAGTGTCTGGGTCTAACTTGAGAAAAAAGTTTGTGAATGCTATCTTTGGATCTTCCCAAGTTCCAAAATTTAATTTAAAAATTTTCACTTATCCAAGAGTAAATATTTTTAAAAGCACCTTACCCAGATATGTAAGTATTGTACAAAGTTACAGTGGATAGCATATGATGAATCAAATGCTAAAAATTACATATATCGGATGACATCCTGGGCCCAAACTAAAATGAAGTTTAACAGAGCTAAGTCATATGTTTAATGCACAAGGGCAGAATGAAGCAGAACTAGTTAGACATCAGTTCATTAGAAAATCTGGGAATTACTGTAATCATAAATATAGCACAAGCTACCTGTGCGATGTGACTGCTAAAGAAATATTACTAAGAGTATTCCAGGAGTATGTCCAGGTCCCAGTATATTTTTTGAACTAGGTCATGGTACATTTGAAGTATTGGTTAATCTTACTGTGCTTTAGATGAAAATTTGCTTTCGTTGTCTGTGATAGCCATTGTAATCCCCTAGTCCTCGCCAAGAATCAGCACTCTCCTGGTTTCTCCCTGGACTCCCCATATCCAGTCCTCCATTTCCAGACCCTTTCTATCTTCTCATGCTCAATTTTTTTTTTTTTTGTCGCATCACTGCCCTGGTAGGAGTAGGAAACCCAGCCTTGCTCTTGGAGAGCTGCTGCTGGATTTGAACCGCCAACTCTGTGGGCCGCAGTCCCGCACACGACCACTATACCACCAGGGCTTAGCACTCATGCTTGATTTTGGCACATGTTGTCTTTTCCCTGCTCCCTCCTGACCCCCGCATCACTGCCCTGGTGGGAGTAGGAAGTCCAGCCTTGCTCCTGGAGAGCTGCTGCTGGATTTGAACTGCCAACTCTGTGGGCTGCAGTCCCGCTCACAACCATTGCGCCACCGGGGCTCAACTAGATGTTGTCTTTTTTGTTTCATGCAGTTTGGTTATTCTAAGGAGCACATTCTTCACAGGTGGTGTTTTTTTTATAGCCCCATCTAGTATTTGGCTGATAGGTGGCCTCTGAGAATGTCTTCAGTTTCAAGTTAGAAGATTGTTTTACAGAAAAGTAGGTGGCGGGAGACATTGATCAGTGTAAGATATGAAAAAATAATGGCATGAATTATCAAGGTTTCATGAGGGAGGGGAAGTTGGAGATGGGAGGGTAAAAAAATGAGAAGCTGATACCAAGGGATCAAGTAGAAAGAAAATGTTTTGAAAATGATGATGGCAACAAATGTACTTGACACATGGATGGATGTATGGATTGTGATAAATATTGTACAAGTCCTCAATAAAATGCTTTTTTTTTTTTTTTTAAAGAAGCTTGTTTTAGCATTGTCACTTCAGGGATTCCTTTATTCTCTTTAAGATCTATAAATGAATGTGACAAAATATTAATACTTTATAAATTATCAAGGGCTCATGGGGAGCAGGGAGGGAGGGAAAAATGAGGAGCGGATATCAGGGGCTCAATTAGAAAGCTCATGTTTTGAGAACGATGAGAGAAACTAATGTAAAAATGCTCTACACAATGGATATGTGTGGATTGTGATAAGAGTTGTAGGACTGAGCCCCGGTAGCATAAGTGGTTGAGTGCAGGACTGCGGCCCGCGGCCTTGGCGGTTCAAATCCAACGGCGCCTCTCAGGAGCAGCACTGGGTAGTGCCCACGACCACCAGAGGCAGTGATGCCCACCCCACCCCCCAAAAAAAAAACTTAAAAAAAGAAAGAGTTTTATGAGCCCCCAAGAAAATGATTTGATAATTAAAGATCTGTAAATGTGATCTCTTTCATTTTTCATTGAATATTGTTCTATAAAAAATGTTTTGGGCTGAGCCCAAACATGTGGTTGTGCGCGGGACTGCGGCCCACTGGGACGGAGGTTCAATTCCAGCAGTGGGGCTGGGCCTCCTACTCCCACCACCGGAGAGCAGTGATGCCCCCCCCCCAAAAAAAAATGTTTTATTGGCATACATTTTGCATTTAGTACAATGTAAATATTTAATCACATTAAGATTTGTGCAGTCATTGCTACAATCAATTTCAAAACATTTCCTTCTCCTACTCATTGTTGTTAGTGCCCTATTTTCCCTATCCTTCTCTGTTCTAATATTTAAACCTTCTAATTTAAAAGTTTTCTTTTGTTGTCCAGTTCAGAGTAGTCTGGAGTGATAGCCAAGTTCATCTAGTCTTAGATTAGAGGAAACTACATTCTCACTTACTTCGGACATGTTATCAGGAGAGATATGTCCCTTGAAAAGGACATTATGCTTGGTAAAGAAGATAGTTTAAACACAGTGCCTGCAACAATTGTGAGATTGGCACAGGGGCCAGGCCGTGTTTCATTCTATTGAGCATAGGGTTGCTGTGTGTGTCAGAGCAGACTCAATAGCACCTCACAACAACAATGGTTCATGTAAGGAGTCCTTGTGGCATTGTAGGTTAGGTATTGAGCTGTTAAGGCTGGCAGTTCAAACCCACCAGCCATATTCAGGGCATGGCTTTCAGAATGAAGTATAGCATGGCTAAGTCAGAATTGATGGACAGCACTGTGTTTTTATTTATTTATTTATTGTTGGTTATTATGATTCTTGTGGGTCATTTGCTTCATGGACTGTTTCCTTAAGTCTTTGTTTTTTTTTTTTTAAAGGAGTCTTTTTTTTTTCATTCTCCTTTGCTCCAAATAGGGAGAGCCTATTTATTTATTTTATTGTCACATACAAAATTTTAATTTGATTAATTCAAATATGTATTGAGTAGCCCTGGTGGCATAACAGATTATACATTGAACTAGTAATGACAAGGTCAGTAGTTCTAACTCACCAATCACAAATGAGACTTTCTCCTACTGTAAAGATTTACAGCCTTGGCTTGAAGGTAAACAAGCAGTCATCTAGTTCAGAAGCAACAAAGCCTACATGAAGAAGCACACCAGCCTGGGTGGTCATGAGATGTTGAAGGGATCAGGTACCAGGCATCAAAAACATAAAATGAGGGGGAGTGCAGAGTGGGGACCCAAAGCCCATCTGTAGGCAACTGGACATTCTCTTACAGAAGGGTCATAGGGAGGAGATGAGCCAGTCAGGTGCAGGGTAGCAACAATGAAACTTATAACTTTCCTATAGTTCTTAAATGTCCCCACTGACCACCACCCCCCAATCATGATCCCCATCAGGATCCCAATTCTACCTTACAATTCTGGCTAGACCAGAGGATGTACAATGGTACAGAAAGGAACTGGAAACACAGGGAATCCAGGACAGAGGAGCTCTTCAGGATCTGTGGTGCGTGTGGCCATACTGGGAGGGGGGAGGAAAGGAGGAGTAGAAAGGGGGAGCCAATGACAAGGATCTACATATAACCTCTTCTCTGGGGGATAGACCATCAAAAAGTCGATGAAGGGAGGTGTGTAAGATATGACAAAATAATAATTTATATATTATCAAATGTTCATGGTGGAGAGGGAGAGAAAATGAGGAGCTCATGCCAAGGGCTCAAGTAGAAAGCAGAGGTTTTGAGAATGATGACAACAAATATGCTTGACACAATGATGGATGTATGGAATGTGATAAGAGTTGTACAAGCCCCCAATAAAATGTTTTTTAAAAATGATGTATGTAAAACATCTGATTGGGGAAATTGAGAAGTACGTAGCTATCTTAGGCATTGAGCTATTAAATTCAATGGATAGGATTATTATACCCAAGCTGAAGGATTACTTACAAAAATGTGTCTAACTGGCATAGGAATCTGATTCAAGTATGTGAAAAGATCCACATCATGCTGTGTGGTAACAAAGTAGACATTAATGACTGGGACGTTAAGGCAAATCCCACTGAAAGAAGAACCTATGACATTTCTGCCCAAAGTAATTACAATTTTGAAAAGCCCTTCCTAGCTGAGCCCTGGTGGCACAGTGGTTGTGTGCAGGACTGCGGCCCACAGGGTTGACAGTTCAAATCCAGCAACAGCTCTTCAGGAGCAAGGCTGGGCTTGCTACTCCCACCAGGACAGTGATGCGGAAGAAAAAAAGAAAAGCCCTTCCTTTGTTAGAAAAGGAATTGGAGGGCCTAACTTGGAGTTTATTGCCATGCCTGCTTTGCCCTACCAGAGGTTGTTATGGACCTGCCTTTGGCAGCACAATATGAGCACAGTTATTTTTTTGTTTGTTTGTTTTGGGCCTCACTGCTCTCTGGTGGTGGGAGTAGGAGGCCCAGCCCCACTGCTGGAATTGAACCTCCATCCCAGTGGGCCGCAGTCCCGCGCACAACCACTACGCCACCGGGGCTCAGCCTATGAACACAGTTTTAAGGTTATGCAGACAACCTTTCTCCAAGATGAGAAGATGAAGCTGGAGACCAGCCTCAGAAACCTAGTTTTCTATTTCCTTCCTTCCTTCTTTCTTTCTTTCCTTTCCTTCCTTTATTAAGAATCACTTTCTTGGGGGCTCTTATAGCTCTTAAAACATTCCATACATCAATTGTGTCAAGCACATTTGTACATATGTTGCCATCATCGTTTCCAAAACATTTTCTACTTGAATCCTTGGTATAAAGTTTTTCCCCTCCCTTTTCTAACTTCCCACTCTTGTGAATCCTTGATCAATTATATATTGTTGTTATTTTGTATGTTACACTGTCTCTTGTCTCCCTTCAACCACATTTCTGTTATTCATCCCCTTAGTGGGGGGAGGGGTACAGGCTATATAGTCAACCTTGTGATAATTTTCCCCACAGAAGTCTAGTTTTTATTAATGAATTTTTTTTGTTTTTTGTTTTTTGGGCATCACTGCCCTCAGGTGGTGAGAGTAGGAGGCCCAGCCTTTGCTCCATGGAGCTGGAATCGAACCTCCATCCCAGTGGGCCGCAGTCCTGCGCACAACCACTACGCCACCGGGGCTCAGCCCATCAATGAATTATTTTATTGGGGGCTCTAACAGCTCTTATAACAATGCATATATCCACTGTATCAAGCACACTTGTATATGTCAAGCACTTTTGTGCATTTGTTGCCATCATTATTCTCAAAGGATTTTCTTTCTACTTAAGCCCTTAGTATCAGATCCTCATTTTACCCCTCCCTCCGTACTCCCCCCTCCCTCAAAAGCCCTAGGTAATTTATAAATTATTATTATTGTGGGTAGTCTGGTTTTATAGGCAACTGTCCTGTGATGTCAGTGGTGTGTGGTTTGCCACACATATTACCTAGCTAAGCAGAATGTGCTAATCTTTGGGATATTGAAGGAGACGAATGTGTTTCAGAGTAAATGTGGCAGTTAAAAACGTTTACTTTTTTGTTTTTGGGCTAGCATATCTAGCTGTTTTAGAATGCATTTGTTTTCTTTCTTGAAATTCATTTACAAACTGCTATAGTCACATCACCACAAAAAGAAGAAAGGGTGGGAACATAGTAGAGGGTGGTCAAAAGAAAATGCTTTAGGAAACCAAAGACGAGATTACTTCCAGTCTGCCTGGGACTGTTGTAGTTAAATGCCATCAAGTCAATTCTGACCCATACCGATGCAATGCACAACAAAAGGGAACACTGCCTGGTTCCGCATCATCCTCACAAGGTGGGGTTAGTGGGTGGCAGATGAGGAAAGAAGGGTGAGATTAAAATAGAAGACATTAGGGCTGAGCCCTGGTGGCGTAGTGGTTGTGCGCGGGACTGCGGCCCACTGGGACAGAAGGTTCAATTCCAGCAGTGGGGCTGGGCCTCCTACTCCCACCACCGGAGAGCAGTGATGCCCCCCCCCCCCCAAAAAAAATAGAAGACATTAGGCTGGATTGTTGATGATACTCACGGAGAACTGTTTTACCTTTTCCTCTACCTATCCTAGGAGCATGGAACCCTGGGGTTGTAGTGATTAAATGGACTGTGATATGCAAGGCTGGCTGTTCAAAACCACCATAATTCCTTGGGAGAAAGACTGGACTTTCTATTCTCATAAATAGTAATAGTTTCAGGGCTGAGCCCTGGTGGCGTAGTGGTTGTGCACGGGACTGCGGCCCACTGGGACGGAGGTTCAATTCCAGCAGTGGGGCTGGGCCTACTGCTCCCACCGCCAGAGAGCAGTGATGCCCCAAAAAACAAAAAACAAAACAAAACAAATAGTAATAGTTTCGGAAACCAACAGGGAGCCAGCCACTAGGAGCTGGCATTGGCTCACTTGATGGCAGGGAAAGCATACTAGGATTGCCCAGGAACATTTGGTGTAATCTTTTTCTATACTTGCTTGCATTTTTGTGTTAATGTCTTCTACAGAACAAATCCTTTTTGTGATGTAGGAGGTTCCCCTTTATTTTGAAGGATTCTTTCTTATCTTGCTATTGATGGTTTTGATTTTTTTTTAAATCATTTTGTTGGGGGGCTGAGCCCTGGTGGCATAGTGGTTGTGCGCGGGACTGCGGCCCACTGGGATGGAGGTTCAATTCCAGCAGTGGGGCTGGGCCTCCTACTCCCACCGCCGGAGAGCAGTGATGCCCCCCCCCCAAAAAAAAATCATTTTGTTGGAAGCTCTTACAGCTATTAGAACAACCCATAATTCAGATTGGTGGAGCATAATTGTACAGTTGTTGCCACCATCAGTTTCAAAATGTTTCCTTTCTTCTTGAACTCTTTGGTATCAGCTCCCCTTTATTCTCTCCCTCTTCCACCCTACCTTCAGGAACCCTTATTATTATTATTATTTTTTATTATTATTTTTTTTTTAGGCATCACTGCCCGCTGGTGGTGGGAGTAGGAGGCCCAGCCTTTGCTCCTGGGAGCCGG
>PVJH01029430.1:11122-26121 GCA_004026705.1 Nesogale talazaci
AAAAAAAATCATTTTGTTGGAAGCTCTTACAGCTATTAGAACAACCCATAATTCAGATTGGTGGAGCATAATTGTACAGTTGTTGCCACCATCAGTTTCAAAATGTTTCCTTTCTTCTTGAACTCTTTGGTATCAGCTCCCCTTTATTCTCTCCCTCTTCCACCCTACCTTCAGGAACCCTTATTATTTTATATTATTTACTTTGCCAGATCATACACCATCCAATGTATCCATTTACATATAATTCTGTTATTCATTCCCCTCAAGTAGGGTTATCCAGTCATGTTACTATCAGTTCCCCCCCCCTCCTTCTCCCCCTGATCTTCTGCGACCCTCAGGGAATCATTAGTCCTGTTATGTACTATTTCTAAAGAGTTCATCTTTCTTAGATTTCATGCATGGAACTATCTTAATTATACAAATTAACATATGCAGGTCTAACAAGATTAATGAGATCGGGGAGGAAATATTAAAGCACTAGAGGATAGTTATGTTTCATCAGTGCTATACTCCACCCTGGATATATCCCCTCCATGTGGTGCTTCTATGCGGGTCTGTCCAGTTATCTTACAGGTAGATTTTAGATTTATACTTTGTCTACGCTCCTTCACATCAATTTGATAGCTTGTTTTGAATTTTTGATACTTATTCCTGCATGATCACACAGGTTGGTGTGTTTCTTCCATTTGGACTTTGTTGCTTCCCTCCCTGGTTTGATTTTTGATTTTTGTCTAGAGTGTCATATATATATTTCTTCATTTGAAATTTTTCTGCATTTGTTTTCTTTTCATTTTTTTTTACATAGAATCATCATTTTCATCAGCAGCAACTTTAATTTTTTTTTCTGTGGAAATTTACTATCACTCGTTGGGTGCGGTATTTCCCAGTAGAGTAAGAGTTTCATATTCTCGCCCTCTTCTTCATCTGACTCCGCATCTGTCTCCACAGCTACCAAGTGTTGCCCACTACATGCATAGACCCTGAGCCGCACTGCAGGCCTAAGACCACATGTGGCATGACTTCAAATCTCCCATGGGAGACTGTAGCCTGTGTGGACATTTTTCCAAAGTTGCCAGTGTTACTTTAATGGAGTACTTTTATAATTCATTGTCTCTGTCTCAACAACATACAGTTTACCCTTTGCCTCAGCCCCTAAACTGACCTTTCTTTTTTTGGGGAGGTAGGGTGGGGGGCATCACTGCTCTCCGGTGGTGGGAGTAGGAGGCCCAGCCCCACTGCTGGAATTGAACCTCCGTCCCAGTGGGCTGCAGTCCCGCGCACAACCACTACGCCACCGGGGCTCAGCCCAGAAGGTTATTTTTATAAACTGTGTTTTGCCAGATGATCTCTGTTTCCCCTGAGACCATGATCTTAAGCATTCGATTCCAGTAATTTAGTACCTATGTCTAACTATGTCCCCTATGTGTTCTATTAAATATATAACTATACTTGCAACATGTATGTAGAAATATTCACAACTATACCTATATATGTATGCAAGTGTATTCTTTTATAACCTCTAGCTATTTAACATACATATTTGCCTATTATCTACTCACAAATTATTGTAATTACTTTAAAATGAAAATAATTTTTTTAATTTGGTGCCTGTTTGCATTTCAGATCTTGGTGACATAGTGGGTTACACATTGAACTGTTAACCACAAGGTCGGCAGTTCAAGACCACCAACTGAAAAGATGAAGCTTTCTGCTTCTGTAAATGTTTATAGCCTTGGATAATGAAGGCGGGAGCGGGAAGTTGTATGAGCCCCAATAAAGTGATTTAAAAAATGTTTATAGCCTTGTAACCCCACAGGGGCATTCTACTCTGTCCTATAGGGTCACTGTGAGTCAGAATGGACCCAATGGCAGTGAGTAAGTTACTTTTCAAATTTTAAAAACTTATCAAACCTCTCAATAGCTAGTCCTGTTCCCCCTCCTCCCCTTTTTTTTTCACTTCTCACTCTTGTAGGATATTGTTTTCTCCTTCATGCCTGTATAACCTCAAGTCTATTGTTTCCCCTTCTCTCTTTTTCCCTTTCACCCTTGGTGATCATCAAAGTGTATTTCTTTGAAAAATCTTTCCCTAGGACTTTTCTAACAATGGTCTCATACTGTTTCATTCTTTTGTGATTGGTTAATTAATCACATCTGTTTCATTCTTTTGTGATTGGTTAATTAATCACATAACATCCTGCCAATGCATCCATGTCCTAAAATGCTTCACAGTTTCACCATTAATCTTTAGTGATGTGTACTAGCTCATTGTGTATAGGTACCAACATTTCTTTATCCATTCTTGCATTAATGGACATTTGGACATTTAGGCTGTTTCCATCTTCTTGTTACAGCCCAGTGCTGTGGTGAACATGGATATACATATATCTGTTTATGATACAACTCATTTCTTTCAGGCAGTCATTCTCAACCTTCCTAATGCCACAACCCTCTAATACAGTTCCTCATGTTGTGGTGATCCCCCAAGCATAAAATTTTTTTGTTGCTACTTTATAATTGTAATTTTCGTACTGTTATCAATTGGGAGACCCCTTTGAAAGGGTGGTTCCCCGCCTCCCCCCCCCGCCCAAGAGGTTGTGACCCACAGGTTGAGAACCACTGCTTTAAGGGTATATACTAACATATAGACATTCCTAGGCCTTAGGTTTTTCTTTTCTAATTGAGAAAGCACCATATTGCTTGCCACAGTGGTTATTATGGCAGTTACATAATCTGTCAACTTGCAAAGGGCTAGAATCTAGCCTGTCAATGAAGTCACAGCCAATGAGACCTCTGTGTTGACATGGTCTTCTCCTGAGGATTCTGGGAACACCTATCTTCCTCCCTGGAGGTGTGGGACACACTCTCTGTTTGGTATTCTTGAGGACAAGACACATGGAATTACCCTAGAGCCCTGGAGCTGGAGGAACCACGAGGAGACCCACCCCAGCACTGAGATGCTTATACCACCACTGGATCTGCCAATGCTTTCACCCATTGACCTGTGATATTCCTGCATTTGGCGTCATTGCATATGTATTGTGAGTCTGAAGAGGAATTTATAGATGTCAGACATATGGGCTAATATTGGACTTATGAACTTTATCTGGACTGGGCTGGGATGTTTTCTCAAAATTCAATACTTTTTTTTTTTTTTTAGTTTTTTTTTTAGGCATCACTGCCCTCTGGTGGTGGGAGTAGGAAGCCCAGCCTTTGCTCCTGTGAGCTGGAATTGAACCTCCATCCCAGTGGGCTGCAGTCCCGCACACAATCACTACGCCACCAGGGCTCAGCCCCCAAAATTCAATACTCTTTGATATAAAGCTCTTTCCTATACATATATGAGTCTCCCTGGATTTGTTTCTCTAGTCTACCTGGACAGTTATATAATTTTATAGTCCCTCCAGGTATGCGTGAGGGTTGCAATCTTTGCACACCCTCTTCAGCACTTAATTTCTCTCTTAAAAAAAATACTTTGCAGGGTGAGCCCTGGTGGCGTAGTGGTTGTATGTGGGACTGCGGCCCACTGGGTGGAAGGTTCAAATCCAGCAGCAAGGCTGGGCCTCCTACTCCTACCACCGGAGGACAGTGATGCCCCAGAAACAAAAAAAAAAAAAAAACAGGAAACACCCCAAACTTTGCTGTTGATGCAAGTGTGAGATGAAATCTCAACTTCGTTTCAATTTACATCTCTTAAATGGTTAATGATCATTTTTTCATGTTTATTGGGTCACTTGGATGTCTTCTTTGGTGAATGCCTATTTATGTCTTTTGTCTGTTTTTATCTCTTTTTTTTATTTTGTTTTTTGGGCATCACTGCCCTCTGGTGGTGGGAGTAGGAGGCCCAGCCTTTGTTCCTGTGGAGCCTCTGCTGGAATTGAACCTCCATCCCAGTGGGCCGCAGTCCTGCACACAACCACTATGCCACCGGGGCTCAACCCTTTATCTTTATTTTTAACATGAAAAATTCACTTCTATTTTGCAGGGAAAGTAACTTTTTATACTAACAGAACAAGATTAGAGGCAGATTTCTTTAACATTATCTAAAAAATTACCAGGATTTACAGAATTCACTTGCGACATTAATATACACAGAAGGCCTGGGGCATGTCTGCTTCGCAGGGGCGGCTTCACTGCTCTACTGCAGGAGTCAGGTTCGGCTCCCTGCTTCCTTTCTTGCTTTGCTTCTTTGTGTTTTTGTTCTTATGTCTTCTGTGATAGTCTCCTTCACTTTCATTACGGATTCTGCTATTGCTGTGAGATGACTTGTGCCTGGTCTCCTTCTCGCAGTGCCATCCCTCCCCAAGTCACTCTTCTTTCTTGAGGCTGGCTTGGTGATCTGGCGCTCCCCTCCTTCTGTGTCTCGTTGGGCTGTGGTCTCTCTGGTGCTCTCACTCCCTGGTTCGCTCTCAATCTCGGTCCTGGTCTCAATCTCTGTCCTTATCTTGTTCCTTGTCTCCTCTTTCATAGTAGTCCCACTGCCTGCTGGTGTCTACAAGACTAAGCCATGAAGGAGCAGAACCAGGAATGTGGGGAAATTGCCTGTTTTAAAATTGGGTTATTTGTCTTTTTCTTGTTCAAGTGTTTCAGAGTAATATAGATTTTAGAGAGTAGTCCCTTGTGTGATATATAATTGCCAATCCTTGCTCCCTGTCTGTGGATTTTCTTTCTTCTTTTTTTCTTTTGCTTCCTTCTTTTTTTAGGGGGGGGATCACTGCCCCCTGGTGGTGGGAGTAGGAGGTATTCCTTCTTTTTAGTTTTGTTTTGTTTTTTGCAGGGGGGGGGGACATTACTACCCTCTGGAGGTGGGAGTAGGAGGCCCATCCGTACTCCTGGAGAGCTGCTGTTGGAGTTGAACCTTCAACCCAGTGGGCTGCAGTCCCATGCACAACCACTATGCCACTGGAGCTCAGCCCCTCCTTTTTATTCTTTTTTTTTGTTTTTTTTGGCATCACTGCTCTCCGGTGGTGGGAGTAGGAGGCCCAGCCCCACTGCTGGAATTGAACCTCTGACCCAGTGGGCCGTAGTCCCGAGCACAACTACTACGACACCGCGGCTCAGCCCCCTTCTTATTCTTTTGATGCATGTGCCTTATTTCTCTGTTTTGTTGTTGTTTTGTTGTTATGTTTGGTAATGTATGCCATTTATTAGGCCCTTTCAGGTTTTTTTGTTTTGTTTTGTTTTGTTTTTTTGTAAATTGATGATATTTATGCTTCTAGGGTTTGTATTTTTAGGTCTTTGACCCATCATGAGTTTTATTTTTCTATATTGGGTGAGATATGGGTCATGTTTTACTTTTTTGTAAGTGGAAATCTGTTCATCATTTGTTGAACAGGTTATCTTTCTCTGTTTAGTGTTATTTGGGCCCTTTATCAAAGATCAGTTATTTGTAGGTAGATGGATTTGTTTGTGTGTTTTCTATTCTGTTCCATTAGTGTATACATCTATTTTACTGATACCACGGTTGCTTAGAAAGTTTTGAGGTGGAAGAATGTGAGGCTTCCTTAATTCTTAAGTAGTGTTTTGCTTATCATGGGTCTCTCTTTTATATATATAGCTAGGTATTAGTTTTTACAATTGTTTTAAGAATAATGTTGGGATCCAGATTGGAATTGATTTATATTTATAGATCACTTCACTTTGAATAGTATTTTTAATTACATAGTGTTAAGTCTTCCTATCCATGAGCATTGTATCTTCTTCCAAATATGTAGGTTTCTTTGCTGAGCCTCGGTGACATTGTGGTTGAGCACGGGACTGCAGTCCACTGGACTGGTGGTTTAAATCCAGCAGCAGCTCTCCAGGAGCAAGGCTGGGCCACCTACTCCCACCAGAGGGCATTGATACCCTCAAAAAACAAAAAAAAAAAACCAAATATATAGGTTTCTTGTAGTAGAGTTTTGTAGTTTTCTTTATACAAGTCTTTAGTTTCTCTCATTAGGTTTATTTCTTAGTATTTCATATTTTGAGGCCTATTGTAAATGGTAGGTTTTCATGATTTCCTTTTTTTAAAATAAATCATTTTATTGGGAACTCTTACAGCTCTTCTTATCACAGTCCATCCTTCCAGTGTGTCAAGCATATTTGTATTTTTGTTGTCACCCCTTGATTTCCTTTTCAGAGCTCTCTTTGTGTGAGTGTATGTGTGTGTGTATATATATATTTAATCATTTTATTGGGAGTTCATACAACTCGTCACAATCCATACATCCTTCCATTTTATGCCAAACACATTTGTACATTTGTTGCCCTCTTCATCTCTCTTTGTATAATTTTGTATTTTGTTAATTGTGTGTGGCTGAGTTATCTCGAGAAACAGAATCAGTGAACTCATAAGTCTAAGAAGTAATTATATCGAGAAGGTGCCCTAGCCCAGTTGAACTCAAGTCCATGGGTCTGGTGCTAGCTGGATTCCTCTTCAGACTTGAGAAGCTGAAGGCAGATGAAGTAGCAGCAGGAAGCAGGGAGATCACTGGCTGATGGAACAGAGTTGTGTGGGTCCAAGGTAAATGTGAACATGGCAAGGTAGCAAGAGTTCCAGCATTGGCAGTCCTGGAGGCAGACACAGAATGCCAGCAAGCATTATGCAGTGGGCACTCATATATATCATGCCTGGCTTCTTTGTATGAACAGAAATTGGCAATTATTTCCAAGATATTATATTATTATTTTAAAATCTCTTTATTGATCAGCTAGTAATGGAGTGGGTCGTGATCACTGACCACTTATGGTAGTTGTTGAATGTATGTGGGTGACTGGGTAATATTGACACAGCTAACTCAATCAAGTGGAGTGAGAAAGGAATAATAAGCCAAAGGAAACAAAAACAAGACACACTAATAACAAGACCAAACTAAGACCCACACTCCTTCCTACACACAAACACTGAAGCCAGAACAGCTGCTCTTCTCTTTCTCAGTCTCCAGCATGTACTTGGCAAGGGCCTACCCTGGTTACCTACAATAGGACTAGCCCCAGTTGCACCATAGCGCGAGTTGCTAACTCTGGTCAATACATGCTTTTGGGGAGTTAGGGGTCACTCCGTCCCTATTGTCCTTTGTCCTTCCACTTGTGATATATTCAAACAACAAATTAATACAGACAAAGAAACAAACAAAAAAGAACCCAGACAAACCCCCAAATCAGAACTGGCCACTTAATGTGGAATTTTCGAGGCCTGCCTTACAGCCGTTGGTCACTGTGGTTACCAAGGATAGTTCTACTCCTTTGTATCTGTGCTATTTGCCAAAAAGTAAGAGAAAGGAGGGGCTGAGCCCTGGTGGCGTAAGTGGTTGAGTGCAGGACTGCGGCCCGCGGGCTTGGCGGTTCAAATCCAATGGCGGCTCTCAGGAGCAGCGCTGGGTAGCTTCCATGACCACCAGAGGTAGGGATGCCCCCCCTCCCCCCAAAAAAAAGTAAGAGAGAGGGAAGAAAGAGAAAACAGAAACACTGCATGGAGGGGAGAAAGCAAGAAGTGTGTGTGTGTGTGAGAGAGAGAGAGAGAGAGAGAGAGAGAGAGAGAGAGAGAGAGAGAGAGAGAGAGAAAGCCTGTCTTCCAGGCACTGAGCTGCTTTGGACCCAGGCTACTGCTGCCCTTCAACTGCGGGGCTGAGTGTAACTTGCAGCATCTGCCTCCTTGAATCCCAGCATGGTGCTAACAGCCTGTGTGAAACGGAATATGATTCAGCTGCCTTTATGTTTGCCTTGCATATCGTATGGTGGTCTCTTCAGGCCCACTCCACCTTCAGAGCACACACACTTTCCAGTGGGTATGTAAGGAGGGGGTGTGCAAGCATCCTAATAGTGGACTAGACTGAATCCCGGTATTCTTCAGTTCATCTCCTGGTGTGAGGAGTAAGAGACTGAGCCATCTCTTTCACAGAGGGACTTCGGGCACTTGCTGTCCTACCTGAACCTTCATTCTACTTTGCATCTCTGTATGCGGGTTCCACACTCTTACTTTCTCTGTTGGTGTTCAGCTCAATTATTGTTCATTTCTCAGAAATTCATATCTTTAGGTTTTTCCTCCATACCTGTTTTTCCCATGACTTCACTGAAGAGGGATTGTGAAGCAGGTGTGTCCACAGTGCCCTTTTTGCTTCTTTCTTTCCTGGAAGTCCTTTAAGCTATTGCACTAAGTCATTTGATTTCTTTTTTTTTTTGTGTGTGTGTGTTTTTTTTTGTGGGCATCACTGCCTCTGGTGGTCGTGGGCGCTACCCAGCCGCCGCTGGATTTGAACCGCCAAGCCTGCGGGCTGCAGTTCCGCACTCAACCACTTACGCCACCGGGGCTCAGCCCCGTCATTTGATTTCTTGACTGCTGCTTCCATGAGCATTGACTCCAAGTAAAGTGAAATATTTGCAGCTTCAGTCTTTTTTCTTTTATCGTTACATTTGTTCAGTTATGAAGATTTTATTATTATTATTATTTTTTTAGGCATCATTGCCCCCAGGTGGTGGGAGTAGGAGGTTCAGCCTTTGCTCCTGGGAGCCGGAATTGAACCTCCGTCCCAGTGGGCCGCAGTCCCGCGCACAACCACTACGCCACCGGGGCTCAGCCCTGGTTTTTTTTTTTTGTGGTCGTGGGCGCTACCCAGCCGCCGCTGGATTTGAACCACCAAGCCCACGGGCTGCAGTTCCACACTCAACCACTTACGCCACCGGGGCTCAGCCCCGATTTTTGTTTTCTTTATGTTGAAGTATAATCTATAGTGAAGACTATAGGGTTTTTTTTTGGGGGGGGGCGTGCATCACTGCCCTCTGGTGGGAGTGGGAGGCCCAGCCTTGCTCCTGGAAAGCTGCTGCTGGATTTGAACCGCCAAGCCAGTGGGCTGCAGTCCCGTACTCAACCACTACGCCACCAGGGCTCAGCCCCAAGACTACAGTTTTTTTTTAAATTATTATTAAATACTTTTATTGGCGGGGGGGGGTCTCTTACATCTAATAACTGCGTTCATCTACTGCGCCAAGCACATTTGTACATATGTTGCCATCATCATTTTTAAAGCATTTTCTTTCTACTTGAGCCCCTGGGATCATCTCATTTTGTTCCCCTCCCTCCAAGACTGTAGTCTTAGATCTTCATCAACAAGTGGTTCAAGGGTTCTTGGTTTTCATTAACAATCTGTGATATGCCTTCCTTCAATCTGACTGTCACATTATTCTTCATCTAGTCTAACTTCTTGAATTTTTTCCTAGGTAGACAGATTGAATAAGTATGATAAAATCACATTACCCCGATGAACACCTTTTCTTACTTAAAAAAAAAAATACAATATTCTTTTACTTTGTTTGAATTACTGCCTCTTGGTCTATGTTTAGGTTCTTCATTGTTTTGATGAAGTGTTTTGGAATTTCCACTGTGGTAATTACATAATCTGGTATCAATTCGATACTTAAGAGTGAAGGGGTGGAGTTTAGTCTGTCAATCAAGTTGCAGCTTGATGACTTCATTTGGAGGCACATGGAGATAAATAGCTCACTGGAGGCGGGGCATGCTGACTCTATGAGGCATGCTTGCTGACAAGACACTTGGAGCTACACTGGAGCCCTGGAGCTGAAGGAGCTATGTGAAGACCCTGCCAGTGCTGATATGCTTCTTCCATCACTGGATCTCCAAGACTTTCCACCCACTGGCCTGTGATCTTCCTGTGTTCAGCATCATTGCATGTGTTTTGTGATTCTGCAGAGGAATTTATAGGTTGGCATCAGACATATGGGCTAATATCAAACTTATGGACTTGATCTGGACTGCGCTGGGATATTTTCTCAATATTTAATTGCTCTTGTACATAAAATCTTTCTTTTTTTGGGGAGGGGCATTACGAAAAATCTTATACACATTTGAGTATCTATGAATTTGTTTCTATAGTCAACCCTGACTAATACACCCATCTTTCCAATGTTATCCAGTTTTTTTTCAATTCTCATTGTTAAATAGCCTTGCATAGTCAATGAAACCTAAGGAAGCATCATTCTGATGATTTTCTCTGCCTTCAGCCAAGATTCATCTAAGAATATTTCTTGTTTCATGTTCTCTTCTGAATCCGGCTTGAATTTCTGACAACTTCCTGTTATGTACCACTACAGCTATTTAAAACTACCTTCATAAAGAGGTTACTTTGGGCTGAGCCCCGGTTGCGTAAGTGGTTGAGAGCGGGACTGCGGCCCGCGGGTTTGGTGGTTCAAATCCAACAGTGGCTCTCAGGAGCAGCACTGGGTAGTGCCCACAACCACCAGAGGCAGTGATGCCCCCCCCCCCCAAATAAAACAAACAAACAAAAAGTAACATAAAGATGTTACTTCATGTAGTATTGGTGATACTACTCAATAATTTTTTTCAATCTATTAGAGTAACTGTCTTTGGAATGGGCACTAGCATGTTCATTTCTGATGCCTTGTTTTTCTCTAATCCCTTCAATACATTTTGGGTTTTTTTAAAAAAAATTTTTTTGTTTGTTTTTCTGCATTTCTTTCTTCGGTATCATCAGTTCTTGATTATTTGTTGCCTCTTGAAATGGCTGGATGCTGATTAATTTTTTTAATTTTATTTATTTTTAATATTTTGGGCATCACTGCTCTCCGGCGGTGGGAGTAGGAGGCTGAGCCCCACTGCTGGAATTGAACCTCCGTCCCAGTGGGCCGCAGTCCCGCCCACAACCACAATGCTACCGGGGCTCAGCCCCCAATTAATTTTTTTAAGTAGTTGTGTTTATTCTTCCATCTTCTTTGGATGGTTCTTGCTTTATTCAATATTTTGCCCATAGCATCCTTTAGTATTGCAACTCACCACTTGAAGGTTTCAATTCTCTGTGATCATGATATGGTAAGCATGATATTGCCTTTTGATTTTGTGTCTCCAGGTCTTTGCACATTTTAATATAAAACTTTGCTTCTCAGGCTGTCTTTTGAAATTTTCTGTTCAGCTCTTCAACTTTATTTCTTCAATTTACTTTAACGACTCTACGTTCAAGAGTAAGTTTTTGTAAGAGCAAGTTGCAGAGTATCTTCTGACATTCACTTTAGTCTGGATTTACTGAACTTGGGTACTCAGTGTGGGGAATTGGTTTAAATGGACATGGGCAAAGTTGAGAGTACTCTACAGATTGCAAGCAGAATGATAAGTAGTATGAAAATATTCATTTTGTAATTCTAGTATTAGTGGAATTTGGAGGGTGAGTGGGTAAATGACTAAAATGCAAAAAATCATGTAACACTTTCCTATATGTGCATCATCTGGCATTAACTACTATTAGTATCAGTTTCTCCCTCCTAATAAAACATTGACAAAAAACACACACAAAAAAGAAAAAAGGGCTGAGCCCCGGTGGCATAGTGGTTGTGCGCGGGACTGCGGCCCACTGGGACGGAGGTTCAATTCCAGCAGCGGCTCCACAGGAGCAAAGGCTGGGCCTCCTCCTCCCACCACTAGAGGGCAGTGATGCCCAAAAACCAAAACCAAAACAAAACAAAAAAAACATTGAAAGTTGAACATTGAGTAAAGAAGACTAAAGAAGACTTGGGGCATTTGAAATATGGTGCTGGTGAAGAATATTGAAAGTACCAGTAGGACAAACAGATGCGCCTTCAAAGCAAGGATGGAGAGACTTTGCCTCACATACGTGTGGCATATTTTCTGGAGAGACCAGTTCCTGGAAAAGGCCCTCATGCTTTCTAAAGTACGAGGATGCAAAAAGAAGACCCACGACGAGGCAGGTTGACACAGTGGCTGTAACAATGGGCTCAGACATAACAATTGTTATGAGGAAGAGGGAGCTTTGTTCTTGTACACACAGGGTTGCTCAGAGTTGAAGCTGACTCGACAGCACCGAACAACAAACAAAACATTAGTTATTCAAGCTAAATTCTCTTCCCACTATCTCCCCACAAGAAAGTCTATCTTAAGTCAGTCATTTTTAAAAATAATTATTCTATTGGGAGCTCTTCCAATTAACTATGGACTGAACATTCCATAGTTCAGTCCCATTAAGCAGTATTTTACTCTTGTTACCACAATCAGTTTCAAAACACTCTCCTCCTTCTTGACTTCCTTGACACCTGCTCTCCTTAGTCAGTCATATATATATATTTTTTGCCATCACTGCCCTCAGGTGGTGGGAGTAGGAGGCCCAGCCTTTGCTCCGTGGAGCTGGAATCGAACCTCCATCCCAGCAGGCCGCAGTCCCGCGCACAACCACTACGCCACCGGGGCTCAGCCGGTCAGTCATATTTTTAATCAAAGTAATACATATACATAGTTTTTAAAATTATATAATATTTTTACAAGGAAGATGATCATTCCCATTATGGATTCAAAATCAATTTAGAGAAAACTAGAATCTTCACATACTCAGCTTGATATATGGAGAAAAGATTGAAGTTGTCAAAGATTTTATTTTGCATGAATCCACAGTCAATGCTCATAGAAACAGCAGTTACACAGTCAATTGATTAATTGTGTTAGGCAGATTTACTGCATAAGACCTCTTTAAAATGTTGAAGAAAAAGAATGTCACTTTGAAGAGTAAAGTGCGCCTGACCCAAGCCATGGTATTCTCAATTGCCTTATGTGCCTGTCAAAACAGGAAGACTAAAGGAAGACTAAAGAAGAATTAAGGGCTGAGCCCCGGTGGCGTAGTAGTGGTTGTGCGCAGGACTGCGGCCCACTGGGACAGAGGTTCAATTCCAGCAGTGGGGCTGGGCCTCCTACTCCCACCACCGGAGAGCAGTGATGCCAAAAAAAAAAAAACCAAACAAAACAAAGAAGAATTGATGTGCTTAAATTAAGGTGTTGGCAAAGAATATAAAAAATAATCTGGGCTGAGCCCTGGTGGCGTAGTGGTTGTGTGCGGGACTGCAGCCCCCTGGGGTGGAGGTTCAATTCCAGCTCCACAGAAGCAAAGGCTGAGCCTCCTACTCCCACCACCAGAGGGCAGTGATACCTAAAAAAATTAAAAATTAAATAAAAAATCTGAACTGCCAGAAATATGAATAAATCGGTTTTAGAATACCTATAACCAGAATGCCCATTAGAAGCAAGGATAGTGAGAATTTGTCTCACATACTTTGGACATGTTATTAGAGAGATCAGTCCTTAGAAAATGACATCACTAGGCAAAAACTAGGCTCCAGGAATTAATGGAATAGTCATTGAAATGTTTCAATAAGCTGATATATCACTGGAAGCACCCACTCATCTATGCCAAGAAATTTGGAAGACAACTACATGGCCAGCTGACTGGAAGAAATCCATATCTGTACCTGTGGTAGTTGGGTGATTTTATGTCAACTTGCATTTGTATGAAAGTATAGGTATGGAGTCTAGCCTCTCAATCACGTTGCAACCTGATAATGCCTCTTTGGGGCAGTCTAATCTTATTTAAAGGGAGAAACTGGAAATTCTTCTCTCTCTCACTGTCCCTTCACCTTCCTGTCTGCTTCCAGGGTGGCCTATATTGTTTCTACTAACTTTGGATTTACTGGACTCGGCACCCAATGGCCTATGAACTTACTGCAGCTTTGGCTTGTAGCTGCATGAATCTTAGGGGGGCCCCGGCAGGGATGGGATCTATGGACCGAGTGGGACTGGGCTGCGTTGTCTTCTGCATGTAAGGTTGCTTCGTGACATAAGTTCTCTCTTGTACAGAGATGAGTGTCACTACTTTTGTTTCTCTAGACAACCCAGCCTAACACAATAGCCATTCCAAAGAAAGGTGACCTAGCAGAATATGGAAATTATAGAATAATAGCATTGATATCACATGCAGGTAAAATTTTGCCGAAGATCGCCTAACAATGGTGTAGCTGTACACTGAGAGATTCAGGTCAGATTCAGAAGAGGGCATGCAAATAAGGGATATATCAGATCTTGACTGAAAACAGAATACCAGAAAAAAGTTTACTTGTGTTTCATTGACCATACAAAGGCACTCAACTGTGTAGATCATAACAGACAATGTATAGTCTTGAAGAACGGGAATTCCAAAATGCTTCATTGTGCTCATGCAGAACTTGAACATGGATCCAGAAGCAATGTGCGAAAAGAACAAGGGAAGGTTTGAAATGGAAAAAAGGTGTGCGTCAGGGTTGTAGACTTCATGAAAACTTATCAATGCCGTGTGCTGAGCATATCATCAGAGAAGCATAACCTCACATGAAGAAACGTGTGGCATCTGGGTTAGAAGAAGGCTTATGAACAATCTCTGATGTGCAGCTAGCATAGTCTTGCTTGCTGAAAGTGAAGGGGAATCAATGAGTTGGAATGGACTCCAGGGAAATGAGTGGGCTTGAACTAGGCCATGGGATCTTCAGTGACCTCATCTGCACTTAAGAACTGGACAATGGGCTGAGCCCTGATGGCATAAGCGGTTAAGTGCGCGACTGAGGCCCATGGGCTTCGCGGTTCAAATCCAGCGGCGGCTCTCAGCAACAGTGCTGGGTAGCTCCCAGGACCACCAGTGGGCAGTGATGCCCAAAAACCAGAAAAAATAAATAAAAGAACTGGACAATGAATAAAGAAGAATGAAGAAGAACTGATGTATTTGAATGTGGCGTTGGTAAAGACTACTGAATGTATTGTGGACTGGCAGAAGATTGAACAAATCTATTTTTGAACAAGTACAGTCAGAATATTCCTTAGAAGCAAGGATGGCAAGACTTCATCTTTCTGTATTTTGGACATATTATTAGCAGTGAGTAGTCCCTGAAGAAGGGTATCATGATCTGTAATGCAGTGAGTCAGTAAAAAACTGAGAGACTCAATGAGCTGGATTATCACAAGAGTTTCAATAATGATTCAAACATAGCCACGATGATAAAGATGGTACAAGACTTAGCATTGTTTCATTCTCTTATACATACAATCACCATAAATCACACTCCATTTGATGGTGTCTATTAGCAACAATACACCTATGTGAAACAGCTTTATGACCTACAGTACACTGCCAATATACAATTTCTTCTGTCTTTAGTCCTGCAGAATTACTCACACCATTATCTCA
>PVJH01029431.1:0-26178 GCA_004026705.1 Nesogale talazaci
AAGGTGTTTTAATTTTTTTTTAATTGTAGGGTCAAGGTAGGGGAGTCACTAGGGGTGGTGTCATCCAGTGCAGTCCCTTCCTCTATGGACCTCCCATAACATTCTTACTAATGGTTAGTGTCACTTTAAATCATAGAATAACATGTAGTAACTATGGTTGTCAATTGATTAAGTTCTTAGGTTGCATGCATACTAGCAACACAATTGATGTGTAGATCCTCCAGTGAATTATAACTTTAATAATCTTAATTCTTTGAAAACACAAATACTGCCAAATGCTGAGTATCAAGCAGTCCATCATCCCAGAAGCATTAAAAAGAAATGTGTAAATGTCCAGAAGTGTTCCAAAGTATCACTCCATGTCAAAGGTCAATTTTGTGCATGCACGCTATGCTGCCACTAATATACTTGAATCTTGCCTAAAAAGAAGGGCAGGCAGGCGGTTTGAAGTTCTTTTGAATAGTTATTCTTTCAGAAACAGCAGATAGGCCCCGCGAATTCATGAAGGTATTCAACGAATGAGTGTGGCATTTCTTCTTGAAGGAGAAGTATGACAACTTCATCATAACATGAGAACTAAGTAGCCAGACTCAAGAAAGATATATTTTGCTGAAGCAGGCAAGTATGATCTCATAATAGAACATATAATACAGTGCATATTTTCCAATGTTGTAATTGCTTTACACATGTCCCTAACTTAAATTACCATGAAATTCACAATAAAACACCCACTTTCATACCTAAAGAGACACAAAAACCTCAGTGTACAAAAATGGCTCAAGAGACTCAGTTCCTTAACTTTATTATGTATGAAAGTAGATATTGTTCGCCAGCCCACTTGTTATAAAATCACCAAAGACTTCATCAGAGCAAAGAACATGAAGAAATGTTTTTAATTATAATATGCTAGGCATGAAAGAATTATCTAAAATTAAAATATGATTTACTATAATATTTGATTTCTGGCCATTATATTTTCTTTTACAACATATTTTTATTTGTTTCTTTTTAGTTATACAGTTATCATGAAACAAGTATTAAAACTGAAGCATGAGCCATTTAAAGCAAAATTGATGAAATTCAATTTTTTGTTGAAAGAGAGCAATGGAGTTTTACATATATTGCTGACACAATTATTGCTGGCTCATTCTCTTTGCTTTAGAAAACATGGGAGATTTTTTTAATAGTTTTTTTAATCATTTTATTGGGGACTCATACATCGTTTTTCACAATATACATAAATAAGCATACTGTGTCAAACACCCTCACATATCCACTTCTATTTTCGTTCTCCAAATGTCCGCCTTTTCCCTTAAGCCCCTAGTATCGGCTTTTCCGTTCCTTCCCCTCTTCCCCTGCTCTCTCCTTCCCACCAACCCTCAATACTTTATACATTGTTATTGTTCTGTCGTATCTTACACTACCCGACCTCTCCCCCAACCCACTCCTTTGATGCCTGTCCTTCAAATAAGAGCTTATGTGTATATCCTGGCAGTTGGTTCCATTTCTCTACCCGACCTTCTCTCTACCCTTCCAGCATCTCCAATCTAACCACTGAGCCGAAGGGGCCCATCCATCTTGCTTTAAAACATGGGAGATTTTTTTTTGTAGAAAAATATGGGTCATGGAAAAATCTATAGATTTTTAATCAACCATTAAAAATTCAATAATACAATTGATCTCATTTTGCTACAGTGGCATACCACACTTTTGCACTCAATCACTGTGTTAGACAGGGTTCTCTAGAGAAACAAAACCAGGACACAAGTAATTCTCTTTATATATTTATATATAGAGAAGGATATATAAGATAAGAAATAAACAGCTAACTAATCTATAACGCAATACAAATGGCTCGGTGCAACTCACTTACATGAAATAGCCAGTAGATGGGCAGTCCTTTGAGTCTTGAGGGCCGCTGAGTGTCCTCTGTAGAGCAATTCAGGCTATCTGACCACAGGCAGCAAACAGCAGAGCAGGTCACCAACAGTCAGCCAGAAGACAGAGTCCAACAGTCCTCAGCTCAAGAGATATATGTTCCAGGAGCGTGATGTAGCAGTGCTTGAAGGAATCTCGACTCACAGCAACACAGTCCACCGATTAGGTGTCCCATGGGTAGTGTTGCTTGGAGGTCGAGGCACAGGACAAACCAGGCAGCCAGCTGCTCCGAAGATCCAAGAGCAAGAGAGCAAGGCGAGGATCGCTGAGCCATTTCTATCTCCGCCCTTCAATTGGTCTCGTGTATTCATTGGCCACGTTGTCACAACAGACCTACCTATAGTCTTTGACCATGTTGGCACAATAAGCTTACCTATCACATTCACTAATGTTAATCTAATATAATGTCCTTCTAATGCTAATCTAATATAATATATTAATACTGTTCTATTATTCATCACTATTCTTATTAGTTTCTGTCAAAAACCCAAGAGAAGGAAACCCTGCCCAGTGCTGCACCGCTCTCACAGGTGTTCCTACGCTTGAGCCCATTGTTACAGCCATCTCATTAAGGGTCTTCCTTTTTGCTGCCCTTCTGCTTTTACAAACACAATCTCCTCCTCCAGGGACAGGACTCTCCTGCGAACCTGTACATAGTAGCTAAGACCAAACCTCACCATTCTAGACTCTACAGAGCACTTGGGTCATACTTCTTCCACGATAGATTTGTTAGTCCTTTTGGTAGTCCATATTCAGTCACTATTCTTTGGTCAGCACCACAATTCAAATAGATCAATTCCTCTTCTGTCTTTCTGAGTCAGTGTCCAACTTCACATGCATGTGAGACATTTGACCATGGCTTGAGTCTGGTACACTTTAGTCCTCAAATTAACAATAAAAGAAAGAGGTTTTATGCAGTGTATTTACCTAATGCAACATATAATTTGATCTCTTGATTGTTGCTGTCATGAGCATTGGGTCAACAAGACAAAAAATCATTGAAAACTTCATTACTTTCTCCATTTATCACGATGCTACCTATTTGTCCACTTGTGAGGATTTTGATTACTTTTTTTGCATTGAGTCATTTGCCATACTGAAGGCTGCAATCCTTGATCTTCATCAGCAAATGTTTCACATCCTTCTCACTTTCAGCAAGCAATATTGTGTTATTTGCATATTAAAGGTTGTTAATAAGCCTTCCTTCAGTCCCAATGCCTCATTCTACTTCTCAGAATCCAGTTATTTTTGATTACTTGTTCTGCATACAGATTGAACAAGTATGGTGAAAAAATACAACCCCCCCCCCACAACTTTCTTTATTTGAAACCTTGCAATGATCCCCTTTTTTGCTTGCACAATTGCCTCTTGATCCAGGTACAAGTTTCCCATGAGCAAAATAAAATATTTTGAATTCCTATTCTCCTCAAAGAGATCCATAGCTTATTATTATCCACATAGTGATGCCTTGGGATAGTCAATAAAACACA
Source organism: Nesogale talazaci (assembly GCA_004026705.1). Lineage (NCBI taxonomy): Eukaryota > Metazoa > Chordata > Mammalia > Afrosoricida > Tenrecidae > Nesogale > Nesogale talazaci. The sequence goes on from PVJH01029431.1 coordinate 3,429, forward strand.
AGTAAATATCTTTCTGGTGTTCTATACTTCCAGACAAGATCCATCTGACAACCACAATGATATCCAGTGTTCTGCAGCCTTTTCTGCATATGTTTGAGCCTCTGCCAGCCCCCTGTCAACGTATTGGTGGATCATCCATTTTTGGATAACCTGCAGCAAAATTTTATTTGCGTGCAATATCAGTGATATTGTCCTATAATTGGAGCATCCTGTTGGATCACTTTTATTTGGAATGGGTACAAATGTGGATCTCCTATACTCAGTTGGCCAAGTAGCTGCTTTCCAAATTTACTGCCATAGATAAATAAGAGTTTCCAGTGCTTTATCAGCCTATTGAAACATTTCTAAGGGTGTTCCACAAAATCCTGGAGGCATGCATTGGACCAACGCCATCAGTGCAGCTTGAATTTCATTCTTCATTATCATTGATTCTTGCCCACCCATATACTACTTCCTGAAATGGTGGGATATCAAATAGTTCTTTTTTATAAGCAATTCTGGGTATTCTTTCCATCTACTTTAGATGCTTCCTATATTATTCAATATTTTGCCAATAGAATCATTCAGTTTTGCAACTCAAGCCTTGAATTTTTATTGAGCTCTTTCATTTTAAGATATGTTGAGTGTGTTCTTCCTCTGGTTTTCTAATTCATTATAATATTTGACTTTATCTTCTCAAGCTGCCCATTAAAGTTTCCTATTCAGCTCTTGGATTTCATCATTTCTTCCATATACTTTAACTATTCTATGATCAAAAGGAAGTTCTAGAGTCTCTTCTGACAACCACTTTGATCTTTCTGTCCCATCTTTTTTTTTTTTTATTATTTTTAAAAAATCATTTTATTGAGAGCTCATAGAACGTCCATTACCATCCATCCATCCATTGAATATAAAGCACATTTGTACATTTATTGTCATAATCATTTTTTTGGGGGGGGGCATCACTGCTCTCCGGTGGTGGGAGTAGGAGGCCCAGCCCCACTGCTGGAATTGAACCTCCATCCCAGTGGGCCGCAGTCCCGCGCACAACCACTACGCCACCGGGGCTCAGCCCTCCTCTGTCCCATCTTTTTGATGACCTTTTGGTTTCTTCATGAATTTTGGTGTTGATGTCCTCTTAGGTCATTAACTCTTCTTTTATTTGTGCTGAATTGCCATGTATGTTCTTGCAATGTTCTCAAATTTTAGATGGGAAACACTCAGGGTCATACTTTATCTCACACGGACTCATGTTGTCCTTTTGGCAGTCCATGTGAATGTCACTATTTTCTTTAGCACTTAATGGTCTCTTTCACAGCCAGTCCCTGGCTTGATTTACCTGCTGATAATGAGCATCTCTATTATTTCTTCTTACAGATGTTGTCAAATTGATATCTATGTATTCCACCAGGGGAAGAACATCTGGTCTTAGTAGTATATAGTCACCATTTGTGCTGTTTCCAAAAAAATGGTATCTTCTTTTAACTATTTGTCTTGTAAAATTCTGTCATGTGATATTCAGCTTCATTTTTATCATTAATTCGATATTTTCCAAATTACTATTTCTCTTTCATCATTTCCAATTTTTGCACTTTAATCACCAATAATTATCAATGGCCTTGATTGCATGTCTGATCAATTTCTGACTGAAGACATTCATAGACTTTTTTGATTTCTGCTATTAGTGATTCATGGTTAAATTTGAATAATAGTTGTATTGATTGGATTTCCTTCTGTGCAGATAGATACTATTCTATCACAGAGAGGATTGTACATCAAGATAGATCTTGAGATGTCATTTTTATTTATTAATCATTTTATTGAGGGGCTCTTACAAATCTTATTACAATCCATCATTCGATTGTATTTAGCACACTTGTATGTGTGTTGCCATGAGCATTTCCAAAACATTCTTTCTACTTGAGCCCTTCATATCAGCTGCTCAGAAATGTCGTTTTTGATGATGAATGCCACACCATTTCTTTGAATCTGTAGTAGTATACTGGATGACTGCTCGGTTGAAACGGCCCATTCAAAATTGCTCTTTCTTGTTAATGTGTCCTAAGCACATGAAAGTAAATTTCCACATACTCGCTTCTAAGGAGCATTTTGATTGTGCTTCCTACAAGACAGAGCTCTTTGTTGTTTTGGCAGTCTAAAGTAATTCTTCACTCACACAATAATGTAAATGCATCAATTCTCCATCGGACTTCCTTATTCACTGTGTAACTTTCATACACATATGGAGTGTTTGAAAATGCCATGGTTTGGGTTGGACACACCTTAGTCCTCAAATATCTAGAGTAGTTTCCCTAAATATATTCTCAGTGGTATAATTTTTCTCACATGGTAGTAGGTGTTTCTACAGAAAACAAAGAAATTGATAAGACAAAATTATAGTTGGTCTTTCATACTAATGTTCTCTATGAATATCAATATCTGTTCCTAAGCTTGCTTGATTATAGTAATCTTTATTTTGCAAAATTATGGATCTAAGCCTTTGAAGTTTGAAATCTAGTAATAAGTTTTGTTATACATACCAAAAGGGCCACACTTTCTGGTCCTTAAATTTAGACCAAGGGAGCTCATACTTTTTCAGTATGTGAGCTATTTATAAAATGATCAAGTCAAAATGACCTACCAACTACAAAAATACAAAACATATATTTATTTTTATTTATATATTACATTTATTCATAAATGCATTGAAAATTATTTATAGGTACAATGTATGTTTATGTACCTTGCATAACTGCATGAGTCGATATTGCACAATACAACACAATTAACTGTGTACACTTTTTGTCATTACCTGAGTTTACTCTGATGACTTGCATTGAATGAAAGGAGCCAGGGATGCATAGTCTGGACAGTAGCTGCTGACAGTCAGTCTCAAACACACTTCCAAATGACCACCAGTCATGGTGGAATGGTACTTGGACTTAATAGTCTTTATGTGGGAAAAGGCTGTCTCACATAAATAGGTAGAGCTGAATAATGCAGTCAAGGAGGTAGCATATTTTCTCATGTTTGGGTTCTTTCTCTTTGTAAGTTTCAGAACTGTTCATGTGCTCTGAATTTCAGTTGAATGTCGGCTTATAGTGCCAAAATCCCCCATTCCATTTGAAAGTGATACATGTTTGTCTTCTTACTTAGTCCAGCTCCCCCACTCATTTTAATGCCCTTTCTTATATTTAAGAGGAAAAAACCCAAGGTCTTAAAATTGGTGATAACTCAGCTTGTCAGTTTTGCTGCATTTAGCGAACTGTTTGCGCATGCTTTTGACACCTAAGATTCCATCTGATTGCGCTGTATATCATTAAGTGATGGGGTTGATGCTAGGCTTCCATCTATCTCTCTAATGCCATGCAATCTACCCACACTACATTTGCGATCCACTAATAGATCACAATTGACGTATTAAGCACCCCTGATTTAGACAATTTAGGTCGCAACCTGCCAACCTGTGGCCATAATTTGTCAATAGATCCCTGCATTTAGCTCTCACCAGGTTTTTGCACCATTTGGCTTCAAAGTGTTGGGATAGAGAATTGACAATACACTTTGTCTTAGTTGCTATTACACCCCTAGTGGTTCACAGCTACCCCATTACACATATTTATTTACTGTTGGTGTAGTAGGATGTGTGTTTCATCAGTGTTAGACTGTGCCCTGGTTGAATCACGCCTTCCTTATGACCTTTTTGTGAGGAGAGGTTCTACTGTCTCCAGATGGTTTTGAGGTCTCTGCTCTGACTGCCCTTATTCTCTCCAATGTGGTATTTTGGTTGTTTGGGGTCTTCTGGTGTTTGTTACTTGGTTATGTCAATACCTTGTGATCGCACAGGCTGGTGTGATTCTTCCATGTAGGTTTGTTGATTCTCTGCTAGATCGCTGCTTGTCTAGCTTCAAACCTGTAAGACCCCAGACCCCTATCTTTTGATAGCCAGGCACCATCAGCTTTCTTCACCACATTTGATGTACCCACTTTGTCTTCAGTGATCATGCCAGGAGTGATCTGGCACAGAATATCAGTTGGTTAGAGCAAAGTGGTCTTGTGTTGATGGAGGACGTGAGAAGAGGTTCAAAATCTCTCCACTTCCTCCATGTATTGCCATATAAAGATATGTACATAGGCCAATACCTCTATTTTTATGAACTAATATGGTTACATAAGTGCACACCTATGTTTATACCTCTATCCATAGCTTTGCTTCCTAAATCGTTCCTCTGTTTCCTTTTACCTTCATCTTTTCCACCATTACGCCCTACTTCTGCCTCTTAGTAATTCCTCTCAGCTAGATTATTGTTGCTCCAACACCACTGGGATCTAGCTCTATATCCTCCTTGTTGTTGCTTTTAGTTCTTTACTTGTGCCCCTGTCTGTGGCCTTGCTTGCTCACCGCTCCTTTTCCCCTGCCTCCTCCTCCCCCATAGGTTCTTGAGTCCAAAACCGTCAGTCAGTTGTTTTCTCCTCAGGCTTGCGTCCCATGCCTATCTTATGTTAGTAGGCAAACCAACAATAACAAAGACAAAACAAAAAAATGAATAAAAAGAGAGAGAACACACACACATAAAGGAAAAAGCAAATATAATTCTAGGTCTGTCTGCTAACCTTTATGACTGTCTCTCCATGGGTCCTGGCAGAGGGCAGGGGGTCCAAGAATTTTCCCATCTTAGCCTGAAGTCTATTTTTTGGGTTCCTCATGGGATTTGTGACACTGCTTTGCTCCCATTGCTGGTCTGTCATGTTCCCTTCCTGATTCACAACACTGTAGGGGTGGCCAAACTAGACACACCTCCTGCCATGTGTCCCCATTATTGTCCTCTGTCAAGGTATACTCCAGCAAGGGGGCATCATGTCTCAAGCTGTTGTTAGCCCTACAATCCTCTCTGTGCCTTAGCAGCTCCATGTGGGGACATCATCCTCAGAGCTTGGTGTGCCAGTCCAGGGTCTAGTCCCTCACACACTCTTTCCTTCTTGATTTACTTCTGTATGGGCATAACAGCCTAGTCCCTCTCCCCAACCTTCAGATTGAGGGCTGTCCTCTGTAACATATTTCTAGGGGCAGGGGTCAGTTTGGCTCTGATTGGGGCTAGCCCTCTAGATCTCTCTGTTCAAGACTTGCTCTGTGTGATTTCGGTGCCCTGAAAGTATGGTGAGCTATGGTGGGTCTGCACTCACACTCCCATTTCTGTGAAGACATAAGTGATCCCTCCCCCTTAGTGGATTAGTGCCCTGCTACCCCAGTGCCATCATCTCCCCCTTTCTACCCTCCTTTTTCTCCCTCATCCCCACCCTTTCCCATTTTTTGTGTTGGAATGACATGTACATCTTTGGGTTTGGTCTGTCCCCTGTTCAATGTGCTGGAGTTCAGTAAGGCTGTCATCTTGACCAACACAAGCTGTCACAGCTTTCTCCCAGATCACCTAGGACATGTGAACCAGCTTGTAGATGAGTGCTTCACTCATGTGCCACTACCGCTCTTGGTATTAGAAATAATGGATATTAACAGTAATCCCAGCTGGGAACTATTCAATATGTCTTGGTACATGGAATCCAAACTTTCAGAGGAAGAGAAAACATTGGCTTGAAAAAAATTATTCATATTTCTGAAATTCCTTCTGAGAGAACATGCCACTAGTGTATAAACGAGTTCACAAGCGCAACAAATAAAACCAAGCTTGAAAGTGTCTATTCCTCGTCACTGAGTTTATTAGAATACCTGATACCCATTGTGTAAGATGGGTGGGGGGCAGACTTCCTGGGGGTTCCTTTACTTTTTAGTTGTGTTTGGTCTTAGCACATACTCCTCTCCCTTCAAGTTCAGCAATACCTGGTCGGTATCTAAGACAAGCTGGGCCTCTCCAAACAACCTCATGACCAAGTATGTATGTATGGATGGATGGGTGGATGATCTTATGTATGGTTGAACATATGGCTGAATGTGTGTATGTATGGATGTCACTCACTGACTCATTTCATTCATTCATTCATGTGGCACAGAAAATGACATCATTTTATTTCAAAAGTATACAAGGACATAAGACCAGATCAAGTTTTTGTTGTGTTAAACAAATTTACTTCATACATATTTCAAGATCTGTACCAGTAGTCTAGTCCATGCCAGAAAGATTAAATACAAAATTGTTTTGAATTATCCATTTTCTACTTTGCATATGTGATATTTCAAAATAGTTTTCCCAGTAGGGCAAATATGTTTAGCACTCAAGTTCACAACTCAGGATATGAATAACTGAATCAATGAATTGTGGTTCTCCTAGCATGCATAACTACATGGCTTGACAGAATAGCACAATGGTCTTTCTCGGTGCTTTTAATGCCCATGAGGAAAATCAAACCCACTTTTATCCACCATACATAATTTTACAAGCGGGATGGAATGCTTGAATTTAATTAATCACAGACCAGAAGTTAATAGCCATAAAACAAATGATAAGTGTAGTCTAAAGAGCCATAAACAGAACCACAACACACAATGTATTCTCCTCTGTTTCTATAACATGTGTCCATGGACATTGTGCTTGGTTGTGGGGTATTTCCCTGTCAAAACAGGCCAGATAAGAAACTATTGCAGAAGGTGTCACTGTTTGCTGTTAATGCAGCTATCCAAAGGCATTCACAACATGAAAGCTTGCCCAGAATATTTGTACTACAAAATACAAAATGGCGGCAAAGGTATGGACCTATAATCTATACATCCACCCAGCACTTTGGCATGAAAATTTTCCAAACTTCTCTACAAACTACCCATGCGCACATCACCATTTTAAAAAGGAGCAAATTGTCTGTGCAACAGATCCCGAAGCAACCGCAACCAAGCGGCTGATGAGGGGTGGGGGGTGGGGAGGGGTTTGAACCACCAACCTTTCAGGGTCCGGCCAAGTCCTTACGCACTTCGCTACCAAGGCTCCTTGTTTCCCGTGAGCATGGGATTAGTATCCACGGGTGGAACCGGCTCCGAATCTGTTCTTTATCGCCTGCCTCTCAGCACCAGACCTGCCTTCCGCTCTTCTTTTCTCACCGGCTCAGCCACACCTGGAGATACCTGGGCTTCCCATGTAAGACTGACCATAAGAGCGGGAGAGGACAGCTGAAGGAAGGAAAGGCACCATCTTTTCATTTCCTCTGAGAGGCTCTCTGACAGCACAATCCACCTGCTGGGATGTGTGTGTGTGTGTGTGTGAAATCACATTCTCTTGAGTTTTTGTAGAACGCCTACACAGCAAATTAAGAGCCCATCTGAAAACTTCTATGCAAATTGATCTCCAACCTTAGCTGTGTTTTTCACAATGTGTCAACTTTCTTTTTCATTGCTTTCTCCTTGTTCCATTTTGATCCGCCCCTTTCCAATCAAGTTCCCTGACCCTGGTGAGCGACCATTTCCATTTGGCCTTCTTCCTTGCATGGGTGTGCTCCCACAAGCCTAATCCATTATAACGCATTAAATTGCAAGAATAAACACATAGATTGTGAGCTAGTAGCTGACACACCCCTCTTGTAGAAAACATTACAAAGTACAGCGGACACTTGGACCATGTTTCTCTGGCCATTTTAATGGATGGCCCCGGGGGAAGGCTATGCGTGGCTGTGAAACAGGTCGTGCTCTCAGGAAAGCTAGCCCGTTGGCGGCTTTCAATCCATGGGTCAGACAATAGATGCGTGACATGAGCAAACACATATTGGTCAGCACGCCAAAAGAAGACGGTGGCCGCTGTGTTCAGCTAGCCCCTCACTGTAGTAACAATGCCACTGGTTTCACAGACTTTCTTAGGATCACGCGTTTTTCCTCGGGTGCCAAAATTTAAAGGGACAAAAGACTTCACACGCACAACCTCACAATCCACTTAGCAGAACGATTCAACGTTAAAAATCACAATTACATTCCTTTTCTTTTTTTTTAACTTCCATTGATAAAATTGTTTCCAAAGGGACAGCTCCATGAGAATTTCAGGAATGGTTCGTCCGACACGATCCTCAGAGAGAATCGTTCTCTGGACGCATTCTGTGCTGCCCATGGCTGTATTGCGTGGTTTCCTCTTAGACCCGCCCTGTGGTCTAAGTGGGAGTGAGTAAGTGTTTAACAAGTTTGATAGGACCAAAGGCCCGATTCGCAGCGTCTGCCGATTTCTGTGGTGGAGGTAGCCATTTTAAAGCGACCAACACAACATCACTAAGTGAGGTGGCCAGAAGAGATGGACACAAGTCCACCCGTCCCCAGTCACACCCACTCACACTCTTCAGCACCGTTTTCAAACCGCCCTCTGTGCTTGAGATTCACAGTGAGTGTGTGGGACAGGGAAGACTTGCCACTGTGGTTTATGGTGGATTTGAACTGCCAACCTCTCAGATGACAGCTCAATGCATAATTACTATGCCAGCAAGGCTCCTTTTCTTTCTTTCCTTCTTTTGAATCTTAATTTTATTTTCCTTTTGTTGGTCTTGACGTTTTTGCTGGCCTGTTGAGGGAGGGCAGGTGGAGGTAGAAGGGGGGAGAAATGGGGAGCTGCTATCAGGGGCTCACGTGAGAAGAGAATGCTTTGAAAATGATGATGGCGGCCTATGTGCAAATGTGCTTGACACATTGGGTGAATGCATGGATTGTGCTAAGAGACGTAAGAGCCCTCAATAGAGGTATTTAATTTTTTTTAAAGTAATCTCAAAAAAATGAAAAGAAGTGTCATCATGAACGAAACAGTATACAACGTGATTTTTTAAAAGCCTGTCTTTAAAAGATGATTTTCTCTAGAGGCACAGAGAAATTAATTCTTGCTTCTATGAATGACCGATGCATTGTAGCTGAGTCAATTACGTGTGTGACCTCTGTGCAGAACTCCGCTCCCCCGCTCCCAGGAGTTTTCAAAGCTGGATCCTTTCAGGGCATTTCCCCAGGACCAGGACTCCTTTTCAAACTGCTACTGACTTCACAAGCAAGCAGGTTGGGGTCAGGAAATGCTAGGGTCTTTTTTTCTCTTCTTTTAATCATTTTGCTGGGGGCTCTTATAGTTCTTATGAGACTCCATCCATCACTTGTAGCAATCATATTGGTGTGTACATTGCCATGATCATTTTCAAAACATTTTCTTTCTACTTAAACCCTTGGTATCAGTTCCTCTTTTGTCCCTCCCTCCCCCACCCTCCAACCCTTGTGAACTCTTGATAAATGATAAATGATTGTTATTTTCCTATCTTACTCTGTCCGCTGTCTCCCTTCACCCATATTTCTATTATTTTGTCCCCATGGAGTTGGGTGGGAGTGCCACTATGATCAGTTCCCCCTTTCGACCCATTTCTTCCCTTTACTCTCATAATACCACATTACTATTCCTAAGGGGTTTCTCTGACCTGGATTCCATGTGTCTGGGGCTCTTAACTGTACCACTGTCCATGTTCTGGTCTAGCCGGATTTGTAGGAAGAACTGGGGTCAGGGGGGACAGTGGTGGGAAGGAAGCATTAAAGAACCAGAGCAGCGGTGCTCAACCTGTATATCGCGGCTTCTTTGGAGGTTGAATGATCCTTTAACAGGGGTCATCCAAGACATAGCAGTCGCAAAAATACAGTTATGAAGCAGTAATGACAATAATTTTATGGTTGGGGGAGTCACCACAATATGAGGCACTGTCTTCAAGGATCAAGACATTAGGAAGGTTGAGACCCACTGTGCTAGAAGAATGTCTTGTGTTTTGTTGGTGCTATTATAGTGCACCTTGACTGAGTCACTTCGTGCTTGTGACCCTTCTATCAGAGGGTGTCCACGTGTCCACAGAGGGGACCTGGGTGTCCATATTAAAATCAAAATGACTGTTTTTTGTTGGGCTTTTTGGGCTCTTCAAATGCCTCATACCTGATCCCATCAATGCCCTTGTGATCAAACAGTTTGGTGTGCTTCTTCCATGTGGGCCTGCTGTTTCCCTCTGAGATGGCTTTGTTTAACTTCAAGCCTTTAAGACCCCAGATGCTGTATCTTGTAATAGCTGGGCACCATCAGTTCTCTTCACCACATTTACTTATGCACCCAATTTGTCTTCAGTGATCCTGTCAGGAAGATGAGCATCACAGAATGCCAGATTGTTAGAACAAAGAATTCTTGCATTGAGGGAGGTCTGGCGTAGAGGTCCAATCTCCGTCTGCAACCCTAATACTCAACATATAACTATATATACATAGATCCAGATCCCTATTGTTATATAAAATATATTTGCATATGTATGTTTCTATATCTATACCTCTATAAATGTCTTTTGCCTCCTAGATCTTTCCTCTAATTCCTTTTACTTTTCTCCAATCCCACTCTCATGTTTGACATTCATTTGACTCTTGCAATTCCTCTCGGCTACCTTGCACATGATCGAACCCGACCAGGCATTCTGTACCCTCCTAGCCATCAATGTTCGATCACTTGCTGTTCCCTTGCCCCTGAGATTGTCCCTTCCCTTTCCCCCACCTCCTCCTCTCCCATGTCCTCCCCCAAATCATTGGTCCTGTCGTTTGACCCTCAGAGTTGCTTTATCCAGCCTATCTTATATAGATAGACATAGGAAGATAAAAGAGAAGAAAAAGAACAAACAAAAACCGATAGCTAGTCCCATGTCTGTCTGCTGACCCTTATGAAGGTTTTCTGATCGGCTCTGATGAGGTGTCTATCCCTGCCCCCAGAGTCAGGAGTCAGTTTTCTGGACTCGAGGGGACTTAGTTGCTTTGCTCCCCTTGTTGCTCTGCTGCACGCCCTGCTTGTTTTGCCTGGTGTGTGTTTGGGGGGGGGGGGGGGGGGTCAGACCAGGCACAATTCCCACACTGCGTGTCCAGTGCTGTTAATTCACTGTTTCATGCTGGTATGTTACACCCCTGGTTGAGGTCTGGTCTTGATACCAGAGTGTTTGTCTGTTTAATTCTGGGAGAGATGACTTTCCTGTGAGCAAGAGAGGAGGTCTTGCTGGAAGGTCTGTGGGAAGAGAGCAGAAGTGAAAGAGAATAAAAAAAATAAACCAACTGTTTTGAAGTTGAAAGTGACCTTTGTGGTAAAACATCTGGAGTCACCCATCTCGGGTGTTTTCGCTGCATTCCTCCTCCTGGAAGGAGCCAGGTGGCACAGGGGCTTACATATAGCTTGGGTGAGGATCCCAAGGTTGGTAGTTGGTAAACCCCAGGCCACTCCTTAAGAGAAAGGTATTTCTACTCATAAAGATTTATAGTCTCAGAAACTCTGTCTTCACGGGTCACTGAGTTGAAATTGACTGGGTGGCAGTGAGTCTGGGTCACTTTGTTGTTTTTGTTTGGGCTCTTCCTGGAAAGAACTGTGTACATGCTCCCAGGGAGTGTCCGCTGGTTTCCTGTTAGCGGGATTGGTGGGTTTTGCATTCACAGGCAAGGGAGTAGGCTGCGGTCTCTCTGAGATATAGAGCACTGCTGGCCCCCACTGGCTGTTGGCCTGTATTGCAGCTCGAGGGTGGCCAGCGGGACGAGAATCAGGCCCTTCTCAGCAGCTCTTGCTGAATCCTCCACAAGGGTGGCCTGACCGGTTTCTTCTTTGCTGGAGCCTGAGAACGTTCTCTCCGCTGCCATTGACAACGCAGGCAGTTTCCTTCACTCTTCATTCCATTGCTAGTCTGGGGTGATAGACGTTTCTACTGTTATTTCAATGTGTCTGACCTCCATTTTCAGTTCATCATCAATTTTTTTTAAATGCTGAGATTTGAGCTTGCTCCATGTGTGAGTCATTTCCATTTCCGTTTTTTCTAATTCTTTTGGGAGCAAACACTAGACTCGGCTTCTTTGTTTACCAGAAGCCCTTCAACCACCGAAAAAGATTCCTGGTTGGCAGTTTGTGCTCAGTTCCTAACTGAAACGTGCAAAAGACCTGAGGTCGAAATATGAAAGGGGAGAGAGTATGCTCAAGCTGGAAGAATTGAGAGAGACAAAAACAAGCCGTAACTTGAGCATAAACAAGCAGCCATCTAGCTCAGAAGCAACAAAACCCACCATAAAAGAAGATCACTTACCCGTGCGATCATGAGGAGCTGAAACAATCAGGCATCAAAGAACAAAAATCAAAATCAATGGACCAATTGACTCGCGATATTGCTGAAGACAAATGGATACAGAGGCAAACAGAGTAGAAGTAACGATGGTACCCAGCTAACAAATGATTGCATGCCTGGAATCTCAAAGACTTGAAGATAATCGAGTCACCATTCAGCGCAGAAACAGCAAAGTCCACATGCAGGAAGCACACCAGCATGCGTGATCAAGAGGGGCCGAAGGGAGCAGATATCGAGCACCAAAGAACAAGAATCACATCATTACATAGGAGAGGAGAGCAGGGTGGCGACCTAAGGCCCACTGGTGGGTAATTGGTCACCCCTTTACAGGGGAGTCACGGGGAGGAGACAGACCAGTCAAGGGGCAGCCGGGCAGTGATGATGCATACAAGTTTCCTCTAGTTCCTGGAGCCTTCCTCCCCGCCCCCCAACCATCATGGTCCCAACTCTACCTTGCAAATCTAGATGGACTGGAGAAGTCACACTAGCATAGAGGGGAGCTGAAGATATGGGGAAACCTGGATGGATGGGCCCCTTCGGGCCAATGGTTAGATTGGAGATACTGGAAGGGTGGAGAGAAGGCGGAGGTAGAGAGACGGAACCAACAGCAAGGATATATACACAAGCTCCTATTTGAAGGACAGGCATCAAAGGAGTGGGTTGGGGGAGAGGTCGGGCAGTGTACGATATGAAAAAACAATAACAATGCATAAAGTATTGAGGGTTGGTGGGGAGGAGAGACCAGGGGAAGAGGGGAAGGAATGGAAAAGCCAATACTAGGAGCTTAAGGGAAAAGGTGGATGATTGGAGAACAATAATAGAAGTGGACATGTGAGGGTGCTTGACGAGTATGCTTATTTATATATTGTGAAAAAATGATGTATGAGCCCCCAATAAAATGAGTGGGGAAAAAAAACAAACCTTAAGCTGAAAGAGATTGAAGGATGCTACGGGTGAAAGTGGAGCCCCTGGGTGGAGTGTCTGGTTAGCAGTTGGTCCGCTGACCACAAGTTCAGCAGTTCCAAACGACCAGTCTCTCCTTGGGAGAAGCACTGAGTTTTCTGCTCCGGGAAAGATTTACAAGCTCAGCAAACCCCAGGGCAGTTCCAATGCAACCTACAAGATGGCGAGGTGTGAGAATTGACTTGATGGCAGGGAATTTTACTTTATTCTGTTTTTATGGGTAGATTATTGAACAGTGCAGGAACCACAGAAAGACTGTGGTTAGAGAGGCACAATGTCATTGTATCACAACGAATCGCTCCAATTTTAAGCATCTCAGGCCACAGCCTTTGTTCAAGGACCACGAGTATTGAAGGAAGTAATCCAATCTGTCCTGGAGACATTGGTGGCGAACTAGACGCCGTGATTTGGAGGAACACGAATTGAGATGCTTCCACAAATGAATGCACTGTTGGGCGCTCTCAGTAAGCTAGGCCAAGAACGTTGACCGACAACTACCCGGTCCAGCAACTGGAAGAGGTCCATACTTGTGCCCATTGGCAAGAAAGGCGAACCGACAGACTATGGAAATTTTTGAACAATACCATCAAAATCTCACACAATGATCATTTTTCTGAAGACGTTTTTGAAGCGTTGCAGCAGTACATAACAGAGAACTGCTAGCAATGCAGTCAGATTCAAGAGGGCACATGGAAACAGATGAAGCTGAGGCTGAAAAAGGACATCAAAAGGTGTTGACTCTGCTTTCTCGCTGAGTCTGCCACTGGGTGGATGTTCAGTGACGATGGATGGCATTCCAAAGAATGAACATTCCAGAAGACTTCATTTTACTCCTAAGGAACCTGTAAAAGACCAAGAGGCAATCATTGGGTAGACTAAGGGGAGACATTGTGGAATAAAGTCAGGCGCGAGGGGTCAGAGTGCTCTCTTTTCAGCCCACTTGACTCAATCTGAAACACAGTTAAGAGGGGAAGTCAAATAGTTGAAGAAGTGGCTGAGTAGTCTTCCACCATACCGTGTGGTTTAAATCACAGAAGGTGTGTGTCAGGGCTGTGTCCTCTCATCACACCTATTCTGTCTGCTGAGCAAATCATCTGAGAAGCTAGATAATATGAAGAAGAAAGGTGCTTCAGGACTGGAGGCAGGCTTCCCACCTGCGGTGTGCAGGTGACACCACCTTGCTGATGAATCAGAGCGTTGAGTGCGGCTGGCCCTTCAACATAAAGAACAGAACATCCTCACAAACGGACCAATGAACAGCATCAGCAGAAGCAGCCAAAGCTCGAAGGATGCTTTTTAGTTGTGACCACAAATGACACCTCTGGAAGTAGTCGGAAAGTCAAACCGCATATTGCTTTGGACACAACTGCTACAAGAGATCTCTTTAAAATGTTAAGAAACAAAGATGCCCTTTTGAGGACTGAGGTAAACTTCATCCAAGCTATGTTTTCAAGCTTCTCCTCTTTAGGCAAGTGTGCGACAACGGATAAGGAAGAGCAAAGGAAAACACGTGCCTGTGAGTTTTTTTGGTAATTAAGACGATTGTGCATTCCGTGGACTGCCCGAGGAATGCACAGACGTCTCTGGAAGAAGTATAGCTTCAATGCTCCAAGCAGGGAAGAAAGAGAAACTTTATCTGGTGTATTTAAATATATTATCAAGAGGTGTCTCTGGAGAAGCGCATCTTATTTGGTAAAGTAGACCAGTGGTTCTCCACCTTCCTAATGCTGTGACTCTTTCATCCAGTTCCTCATGGTGGGGTGACCCCCGACCATAACATTATTTTCATTGCTACTTTAAGTGTCATTTTGCTACTGTTATAAATCGTCATAGGCAGGATGTAGTTCTCATTGCTACAAATTGGACATAGCGAGAGCATACTGATGAATCACTCAAACAATGTGTAGTTATGCACTGTGAAATATTTATTTCTAATTACGAAAAAATGAAATGTCTCAAAGCATGGTGTAGCATGGATAACAGTCTTCACCCTGGTACTCGTATGTGGGCGAATCTCCGTGTGAGAGGTACCCTCCTGGAGATGGATAGAGGAGGGGTGTTTCGTTTCCTAAGACCACGGAAAAGATGTGCTTTCCGATGGTCTTAGACGACCCCTGTGAAAGGGTGTCGCGACCCGCAGATTGAGAAGGGCTGGAATAGAGGACCTCCCACCCCAAAGGGAAGCCCATCAATGAGCTGTATGGACACCCCGAACACAACAATGGGCGCCAACAGAGGCGCCCTCGTGAGCGCGGGACAGGAGCGGACAGTGTTTCTTCCTAGGGAACAAAGGCCTCTCTGAGTCCGACCTGACTGGACAGCACCCGACAACCCCTCACGTGGAGATGGTCCCTTGAACCTACCGACGGGCACCCCCACAAGCAGGACGGGTGAACTCTTTCCACAGCCAGGAAAACCAAGACCAAGCAAATCCCTTGCTAACAAGTGGCTGGGCTCAGCGCAGCGCCATGGGGTGTTTTCTGGGCTGGAATCCTCCCGGCTGTGCCGCCCCACCCCACCCCCCCCAACCTGCCTTCCACTTCCCTGCTGGGGCCCTTTGAGTCACCGCCTTTCAGCTGAACAGTCCAGAAGAACCATTGGTTTACCGTGAATTGGAATCAACTCCAACAGGGTCGGGTTTGGTTTCTCGGTGCCACCACCCGAATCATGAGCTTCTTGTGGACTCAGTGGTAGACGGAAAGGGCCAGCCAAGCAGCAGGAGAGTCTGGGTTCCCCCAGCCTGGGTGCCCAGGCCCGGCGCGCATCTGGGCAGGAGCAGGGCAGTTCATGAAGTCTCGGACCAGGGTGTCACAGAGCCAGTCTCTAGTCACCGCTCTCTGTCTCCCAAGGGTGCCGAGTCAGTGCTGCTGTCCGCTCCTCGTGGTATTTCCATGGCATCTCTCGCCAGGGTGCCTTGGTGCGCGGACTCATGCATCAGACCAAAGCAAATGCGGCAAGAGACAGAGCTCTCCTGGTACAGAACACGCCGGCTTCAGACGGGCCTGCTCTGGCCAAATGAGCGATCGTCACTGATTGCTGGGGGGCCTCAGCAGCTGACCAAGAGCATGGGGTGTACACATCTATCCAGACACACCTCATAGGAAACTCCTGGTGAGCTGCTTCAGAAAAATATCGCCACCAAAGCCCCTCTGCCGCACAGTTCCCTCCCGACACACAGGGCTCGCCAAGCGTCCGAGTGGACCGATGGCCACTGGGTGGTTGGTTATGCTTCCCTGGGATCTTGCTTTGAAGGCACAACAGCGATTGGAGATTACAAGTAATCTCCCTCCCCCCACCCCTCCGAGGGATCATTTTTTTTTCCCCTCCAGGACTGTATGACATAGACGTTTCCGTTTTGGACTGAGACCTGACCGCATCGGTTGACCATCATGATGCAGGAACATTTATGTCACTGCAGCCTCCTGGGTCTCCCATCGCCATTTCAGATTCTAGCCGGAGTGTGGCTCGCACTCACTGAGCAGGAATATACGTGGTACTCTGGGTGTGACTCACAAATAGGGAGTCCAGGGGTTCCTGTTCTACAGAAGGGCAGTAGGCTCTTGTTTCTCACGGCCTGCAGAGGGACCGAGGAGCCCAGAGCACCACTCGGACAGACTGGGAGATTAGACTAGTTTGTTGCCACCTCAAAAGATCTCCTAACTTTCCAGAGAAGCGACATTTAACCCTAGGCTTTCCCAGCATGCATACAAAGGGCCTCAGAGAGAGCGCTCAATGGAGCGAAGTCTCCTGGGATCACAGGTGCGGTCATCTTTATTTGGGGCTGGGAAGTGCCCGGCAACCACATCCATCGCTGGCTGGAAGAAAGAAAAGCAGTTTCGTGCCTTCTTTTGAGACTCATGAAAATGAAAGGGGAAAGGCAGCAGCCCTCTGGGCCGGGGCCAGGATTCATCCTGGACATGACAAAACCCCAGGGCTGGGAGCAGGCAGAGGAGAAATTGGGGGCAGTAGGGACTGATCAAGCTCATTGGGTTTAAACATGTTGATAAAGCTCATAATTGCCCTTCTCTTCGCCAGCATTATTTTGTCTCTTGCTTTTTTTCTGTAACCTATCAGTGTCGTGGAGTTAATTCTGACTCACAGTGACCCAGTAGGACTGGCTAAGACGGATCCGCGGCGGATTTCTGAGGCTGTGATTGTTTACAGGAGTAGAACATCTCACCTTTTCCCCCAAGGAGTGACTGGTGGTTTTGAACTAGCAACCTTGCAGTTAGTAGCCCAAGGAATAACTACAATGCCACCAAAGAGATCTCCCTAACCTCTAGATAATATTAAATTGTATAGAGAGCATACTCTCTGTCTTGATACTATAATAACATATAACATAGAGGATTCTATGCACATGTAACATAACAATATGGACTATTCTGCACATATATAACATAACAACATAGAATATAGACTATCCAGTGCATTTGGATGAGCCACTCCCCGATGATCAGAAAACATCATGGGGCAGTGGCCTTCTCCATCCGTGTGTATGTGCTAGTCTAAAACAATAGCTCAAAGAGTAGTTTGCTTACTCTCAAGTATAGCAGATTAGACAGGGCTGCACTGTGCTTGCCTGATCGCACTTAGTGGATATTAAGAAAGAGTATGGGTTGACACAGTGGCGTGTCCAGCACAGCCATTAGGAGAGGGATGCAGACCAACTTGCTGCTGTCCGAGGGTCCCTATCAATTAGAACCAACATGACAGCTCAAACAACAAACTGTGGCCATGTGCCTCCCAAGGTTAGGGAACACACAAGCTACTGCCAGGTCTACATAAACAAAAATATGGTCCTCACATGAAAGAACCTGTCTGCGTACCTGGAAGGTTCAACTCTATAGAACTGTAGCATGTGCTTGTTTCGCACTGAAGATGTCAAGCAACCATTGGATAATAGCGATCAGGATGATGATAACGATGAAGTGGTTATTAGTCTATTTGAGATTGTGCGAGATATGTTAAATGATTAGTTCATTACCTCATCCACACAACTGTAGGCATTGGTATGATCACTAGTCTCACTTTGGGGTCAGGAACACAGAAGCTCACCAAGATTAAATTACTGGCCAGAATCTGATTCCAGGCGGAAACCAAAAGCCAAGACCATAACTATTCTGCTAGCTACACGTCCACCCAAGAGCAACAGGCTCACAAAGTGTGAGATCCACCTGAGTTTCAGGAAGCCGTCATAGATGAGGACTGCTGGGGAGAGAGGTGGTGCAGGGCCTGACGAAGACCGTCCTGGGAAGGAGAGAGCATGAGATAGCACAGAAAAGCATGGGAGAAATGCCAAGACCTGTCCCACCTGCCTGCAGCAGATGCTTTGTGCTCTGTGCATGGCATACCAGGCTGGCCCAATGAGTAGGGGCAGGGAAGCTGGTAAGGGGGAGGGGGTCCTGTCACCAGGCAGATGGAGGCCATGTTAAGGAAGAATCGCTTTGAGTAGTACCTTTACGAAATATATATGCAGATGCAAGTGAATCGGGCCAGACAGTAAGCAGATCACGACAATTATTTTCTCTGGATGCCATGAACATGTAATTGCAGGCTGGGCAGGAAACACCACCAGAGATGCGGTATCCCAATGGGGACCAGATAATTTCTTGTCCGCAGTATGTTATTATAATCCCTAGTAGGAAGAATCAAACCGCTGACATGTCTGCAACGTATCTCATACATCTAGTCTCTGTTCCGCAACAAATGAGCATAAGATTTCTTATCATTCTCGTGTTACAGAGGAAGAAACTGAAGTTCAGAGAGCAAAACTTTTTCTAACCAGGAGTCTCTCAAATAGGAAATGGCCCAGTCAAAACTCAGCCCCAATCTCCTCTTCTTCCCAGCCATTCATCATGCTACAAACATACACCGAGCAGTCGCGGTGCGCAGTGCACAAAGATAAATGACTTATGGTCCCTTCAGGGAGCTCGCGCTATTGTGCAAAGCAACACAATAGGTGTGCTAATGGTAGGTGACAATTCCTGTCCTAAGCTTCTCATGCTTGAAGCTAGAATGAGAGGAGGAAAAAAACGCCTTTGACACGAACCTTTTTGCTTTTGAAAGGTGCCATCGTGGTTTGTTGGTTTGTTTGTTTGTTACACATTTGTTCCAATTTCAGATACGGAAGCAATTTACAAACTGTCACTCACCACTTCAGCAACCTCGAAAGTCAGAAGGCAAGCGCTGCCTGATCCAAGCCTGCCACCTTCCGGTGTCAAGGGGAACTACAGAAATTCCTGTGGACCCTTGAGGGCTTTCATCGTTGTCACTCCCATACCTTCGTTCCTTGCCTGTAGCCTAAGCCGAGGGGCAATCAAACATCTGTTTATTGAACAAATGCATGAATAATGAAGAGAATGGATAAACAAGTATTGCTTGTCGGATTAGAAAGAAATGTGTGTAACATTATGCATGCTAATTCTCTTTTAAATTTTAAATTTTTATATGAACATTTCTATGTGTCTTAAGGTTGCCATAGCAAATTATCTCAAACTCACACCCAAGAAGTCGATTCCAAGGCCTAATGACCGGACAGAACAGAGTCGAACGGGGCCCGTGGGTGTCCAAGACGGCTGCTCTCCTGGTCTTTCTCCCACAGAGCTGCTGATGGATCCGGACTGCGGAGACTGCAGCCAGAACCCAACTCTCACCGACCACACTACCCCTTCCCCTTCGAGCACCAACTCTCAGAAGCCAATGCCCAGCCACCCAGTCAAAATGGACTCAGAGATCTTACAGGACAGGGCAGAGCTGTGAATCCCAAGCCTATAACTGTCTACTTTACCTCATCTTTCTCCCGCCGAGCGGCTGGTGAGTGTGAACTGCGGACCTTGGGCACGGCAGCCCGTCTGGCCATCACAAACTGGGTGGGCTGAAGACATCAGACGTTTGTTCTTTTACTGTTCCAGATGCTGTCAATGTCAAGTGACATGGACTCATGGACTTCCTGCGTCTCCGGAGAACTGCCTCATACCATTTGCCAGGCTGTAATCTCGACAGAGCACTGATCAGCGACATCTGGGCCTGCAAAGTCACTGTTATCGGGGCTGGCTGCCATCAACTCCATTATAGGTCACAGTGACCCTACATACAACAGAAAGAAACACTGCCCCCAATTTAGAACATAAATAAATAACATATATTATTAAAATAAGAGTTTCTGGGGAGGTATTTGGGGAAGGGGGGCTAAAGGGGAGTTGACATCAAAGAGTTCAAGTAGAAAGAACATCTTTTGAAAATGATGGTGGCCGTAATTGTACAATTGATCAAATTGAATTATGGATTGTTATAACATCTTTAAGAGTTCTGTGTTAGTCCGACTTGAATAGAAGATCCTCATAAGTGTATAAGAAAAAGCTTTATATATAAGAGTAAGTGTATATTAAGAATCCAGCCCAGCCCAGTCCAGTTCAAATCCTTAAGTCCAATATTAGCCCATATGTCTGATACCAGACTATAAATTCCTCTTCAGACTCACACAACACATGCACTGAGATTAAATGCAGAAAGATTACAAGCCGGTGGGTGGAAAGTCTTTTGGATCTAGTGGCGGTGGAAGCATCTCAGGGGCCTCTATGTGGCTTTTCCCGCTCTAGGGCTCTAGTTCCATCAGTGTAACTCTATGTGGCTTGTCAGCAAGAAGACAAAGCAGAAAATGTGTGTGTGTGTGTGTGTGTGTGTGTGTGTGTGGCCTCCTGTGAGCTATTGATCTCCTTAGTGCCTCTAAATGAGGTCATGAAGCTGTGACATGATTGACAGGATATGGTTATTAACTGTCACAAACTTCCAATAAAAATGATGAATTAAGAAGCGGGGTCAAGATTATAGCCTGTTGGACACAACCACACCAATGCAAAGCACTAAGATTGTGCAGCAGAGTGTAGAGTCACAGATGGAGTGACAAGGATATATTTTGGGGCCAGGATATTGGCACCCCATCCAACTCAACTAGGGGTCACTCTAGGAGGTCAACAACAGACCTTGAACTTTATAAAGGTTCTTATATTGCTATTATTTTTATTATTATTCTGTCACATATTGTATAGTACATTGAGGGGGTTTCTTGCTGTTGTTATCATTGTTTTATTTGCTTAAGTTGCTCCATTTTAGGAGACCTTTCGTGTACATATTGCTACCTCTACAGGTCTATCTAGACAAGAGAGACTAGACAAAGAGGTTGGAGGTGAAAATGACAAGTCTGATGGCTCCAGGGTAGGGGACATTGAAGAGGGGGAGGAGGGGGAAAGGTGGTGATGTCGACCAGCCCAGGAAAAAGGGAATAACAATTGATACAAATGCAGGAACAAGGTGGGTGAGAGAAGGCCAATAGAGATTGATTAAGACTAATGTAACAAAGAAAAAATACTGAAACCCAAAGGGAGAGTGAGCATGATAGTGGGACAAGAGGGAAGCAAATGGAAATAGAGGAAGGAACTGGGGGATAATGAACATTTATAGAGGTCCAAATACAGGTATGCACATAGGGGCATATTTTTATAAGTGAGGATGGGGAAAGAGATTAATGTGTATACTTATAGGGTTAGTAGTAGGACAACAGATGCGCATTGGACCTCCACTCAAGTATCTTCTCAGTTCAAGAACACTTTGTTCTATTAAATTGACATTCCAAGATGCTCTTCTTTCTGACACGATCACTGAAGACAAATGTGTGCATAAGCAAAGGTGGTGAAGAAGCTGATGGTGCCCGGCTATCAAAAGATGGTGCGTCTGGGGACTTAAAGGCTTGAAAGTAATCAAGCAGCCATCTAGCTCAGAAGCAACAAAGCCCACATGGAAGAAGCACACTAGCATGTGGAATCATGAGGTGTCAAAGGGATGAGATATCAGGCTTCAAGAACTCAAAAGCACAACTTTGCATGCTCACTTTCCTGATATGATGCCTGAGGACAAATGTGAATATAAGCAAATGTGGTGAAGACAGCTGATGGTGCCCAGCTACCAAAAGATATAGCGTCTGGGGACTTAAAGGCTTGAGTAAGCAAGCGGCCATTCAGCTCAGAAGCAATAAAGCCCACATGGAAGAAGCACACCAGCCTGTGTGATCATGAGGTGGTGAAGGGATCCGGTGTGAAGCATCAATGAGCTAAAATTATATTATTATTAATGAGGGGGAGTACAGATTGGGGACCCAAAGCCCATCAATAGGTGAGGTGACATCCTTTTGCAGAGGGGTTATAAGGAGGAGATGAGTCAGTTAAGATACAGGGTAGGAGCTATGAAATATGCAACCTTCCTCTAGTTCCCATGCTGCCTCCCACCCACTATCATGACCCCAATTCTACCACATAAATCCAGCTAGATCAGGAGATGTACAGTGAAGTTGGAAACATGGGAAACTTAGGATAGATGATCCATCAAGACTAGTAATAGGAGTGGTAATACCAGGAGGGTAGAGAAATGGAGGAATAGAAAGGGGGAACCAACTTCAGGGATCTACACATAGCCTCCTCTCTGGGGCACGGACAACAGGGAAGTGAGTGTTGGGACACATTGGACAGTGTACAGGATGAAAAAATAATTTGCAAATTACTAAGGGTTCAAGGGGAAGGGGGGAGGAAGGGTAATATAGGGAGCTGATAATGGGGGCCTGGAGGGAGGGAGAATGTTTTGAGAGTGATGATGGCAATGGGTGTGTAAAAGTGGCCTGAATACAACTGATGTTGTTAGGGATTGTGATGGGAGTTGTAGGGGCCCCCCAATAAAATGATTAATTTTTTTTAAA
>PVJH01029432.1:0-26050 GCA_004026705.1 Nesogale talazaci
GGTGATGAACAGCTGTAGGGGGTTCACCAGACTCTCGGTGGACAGTTGGCTTGGACTTGAATTTGTAGAGTCTTGAGTTTCGTCCCACATGTTTTGCCCATTCCATCCTGGTCCTTCTATTGCCACGGTTCTCAACCTGTGGGTCGTGACCCCTTTGGCGCTCAAGCGACTCTCGAGCTGGTGGGGACACAGTCTCTGTGGATTCAAAGTTGGTGGGAACATGACCGGGGGCTGTGGTAGGCCCACCAGAGAAACAAATCCAGTGACACTCAGACGTGGAAGAAAGAGCTTTGCATCAAGAAGTAATTGCATATCGAGAAAAAAAACCCAGCCTAGTCCATCTCAGTTCAGAGATCCGATACTAGTCCACACATCTCTTGCTACAGTCATGCAGTCACATGCAATGATGCAGAATGCAGTAATAGCACAGGCCAGCGATAGTAAAAGCGTGCCAATGCAAGGTCTGGGAACACATGGCAGAGCTGCGGCACCTTTTCGGGAGGCCAGCAAGCAGGAACAAGAAGGCAGAGGTTCCCCAGGGCCTGCTTTGAGAAAGCCACACCCCCCAAAGAGGCATCATCAGGCTGTGACCTGATTGACAGGGGGGATTCCACTCCTACGCTTCCATACAGATTTAAGTGGACATAAACTCTAACTGCGACATTTACCTATTCTGGATTTAATATCAAGAAAATCATGCCGCCCCCCCCCCTCCAGACTCCAGCAACAGCAACAAAATAAAACACAAAACAATCTCAATCCCAAAGAGAGCAGAAGATAATAAAGACTGGAACAAATTAAAACTGGGTTATAGGGGAAAAGCTATTGCATACAAACTTTCCTGGGACAAAGTCCAGGTGGTAGGGCAGGGGCCAGATCACATCCAGGGATACTGAGATAGTTAATGCTTCTTGTGCTGATCTGGTTGATAAACACATGTGGGGTTAATTGAAGGGTGGAGAGATAAATGGCCCAGTGACTCTTGCCCTTCTAGGTCTCCAGTCTCTTGTTTCTGATGGTCAGACCAGGGTGCAGCTGCCTTGGCCAGTTCCCAGCTTCAGCTGGCAAGACCCACTTCCTGCAAGACATCCTGAGGAGAAGCCACATGGACCTACCCCAGGTACTGGAGCAGCGCAGTGGAGAGCCCTGCCAGCGCTGATGAGATTACGTGGTCACTGATTCAACTTTTCTACTGCAGTCCACATCATTGTATGCATTTTTTGAGATGGAGAACTTTGTGGATTGGTGTCGGACACATGGATTATTGTTGGACTTTGGATTTGGGCAGCACTGGGTTGGGATATTTTCTTGTTGGGCACTTACCCTTTATATAAAACACTCTTAAAATATGATTTTCCATGGATTTGTTTCTCTAATGTACCCAGACTAACACAGAAACATATGGTACCCAACTTAAAAGAAGGGTGGGGTAGTTAAAAAAAGACATGGGCAGCAGGGGAACAGGGCACTAACCCACCCAAGGGGAGGGTATTGTTTATATCTCCACAGGGAAAGAGGGACCAGACTTAACTCAACGCTCTTAGATATGATTGCAATATACCGATACAAAGCAGAGAACCAATAGCGATATCTGAGGGGCCAGCCCCAATCCCAACTAAGTAGACAGGCTCCCCCAGGCCAGGCCTCCCCCAACCCACCGAAGAATTCACTTCAGAGGTCAGCACTGAAGCTATAGCTCAGGGAGAGGGGCATGTCTGATCAGAGCACACGGGAACAAATGAAGGGGGAGGAAGAAAGCACATCCTGACCCACCAAGCCTTGAGGACGCTATTCCTGCTCAGAGGAGCCAAAGCACAGAGAGGACCAAAGGGCTGGCCTCACTACAAGACTACTTGACATCCCTCACTGACCCACAGCGCTACGAGGGACAACACTGGAGGCACAGTGGGGGAATTATGCCTGATCTGACCCCACCACACAGAGGCAAAACACTAAGGGTGAGCAACATAACAGCAAGGAGAGCAAAGCAAGGAAGTCCCCAGGAAATACCAGAAATAGACTTTGGGGCCAGGGTGTACCACCCCATCGGACTCCACTGGAACACACTCCCAAAGGTCAACAACAGACCTTGTACTATTTATGGGCTTTTCTTTTTTTCTTTTTGTCATTGGCTTTTTGGGTTGTTGTTGTTGCTTTGTTTTTGCTCTGTCTTGTTTTCTGTGCATATTATTTTCTATGCAGGTCTATCTAGATAAGATAGGCAGGATAAACAATCTGGATGAGAAAAAAGCAGAACAACAGTTCCAGGGGGACATGGGAGAAAGGGAGGCAGGGGAAAAGAAGTGGGTGCTCACAAACCCAGGGGTAAGGAAACAACAACAAGTGATCTAAAATCAATGGCAAGGAGGGTGCAGGAGGCCTCGTAGGGCTTGACCAAGGGCAATGTAACTGAGAGAAATTACAAAACCCAAATGAAGGCCAAGCATGATAGTGGGACAAGAGGCAAATGAAAAGAAATAGTGGAAAGAACTAGGCGGCCAAGGGCATTTATAGAGGTCTGAATGCAGGCATGTCCAGAGTAAATATATTTATAGATGATGACGGGGAAATAGATCTATGGACATATATTTGTCGGTTTAGTACTAAGGTAGCAGATGGACATTGGACCGCTATTCAAGTACTCCCTCAATGCAAGAAGGCTTTGTTCTATTAATCTGGCATTCCATGGTGTTCACGTTCCAGACACGATCACTGAAGACAAAACAGGTGCATAAGCAAATGTGGTAAAAGATCACGGTGCCCAGCTATCAAAAGATGCAGCGTCTGCGGTCTTAAAGGCTTGAAGATAGACAAGCAGCCATCTAGCTCTGAAGCAACAAAGCCCACATGGAAGAAGCACACCAGCCTGTGTGACCACGAGGTGTTGAAGGGATCAGGTATCAAATAACAAAAAATCATATCACTGTCATTGAGGGGGAGTGTGGAGTGGAGGCCCAGAGTCCACCTGTAGGCAACTGGACATCCCCTTACAGAAGGGTGTCGGGAAGGAGGCAAGCTAGTCAGGGTGCAGTATAGCAATGATGAAACAGTCAATTTTCCTCTAGTTCTTTAATGCTTCCTCCCCCACACTGTCCTGATCCCGATTCTACCTTACAAATCCGGTTAGACCAGAGGATGTACACTGGTGCAAATAAGAGCTTGAAATACAGGAAATCCAGGACAGATAAACCCCTCGGGGCCAATGATGACAGTAGTGATACCAGGAGGGTAAGGGAAAAGTGGGGAGAGAAAACGGGAGCGGATCACAATGATATACATATATCCCCCTCCCTGGGAGACAGACAAAAGAAAAATGAGTAAAGGGAGAGATAGGATAGTGTAAGACATGAAAACGAACAGTAATTTATAAATCATCAAGGTTTTGTGAGAGAGGGAGGGGGGAAATGAGGAGCTGATACCAAGGCTCAAGTAGAAAGAAAATGTTTTGAGAATAAGGATGTTAACGAATGTACAAATGTGCTTGACACATGGACGGATGGATGGATGGATTGTGATAATGATCCCTTCAGGACCAGTGGTGAGAGTGGTGATGCTGGCAGGGTGGAGGGAAGGTGGAATAGAAAGGGGGAACTGATTACGAAGATCTACATATGGCCTCCTTCCTGTGGTATGGACAGCAGGGAAGTGGGTGAAGGGAGACATTGGACAGTGTATGACATGGCAAAATAATCATAATTTATAAATTATTGAAGGTTCACGGGATGGGGAGCAGGGAGGAAGGGGAAATATGAGGAGCTGATAAAGTGGAAGGAAAATGTTTAGAGAATGATGATGGCCACAAGTGTACAGATGTGCTTTGCATGCAGTGGATGTAGGCATGGATTGTGATGGGAGTTGTATGAACCCTCAACAAAGCGATTTTTAAAAAATGGATTACAGGAGAAAACAAAGGATAATATGTCAAAATCCAAACCATTAAATTAATAGGTTATAGAACAATAAGATAATTAATGCACATGATTATATACTTATAATAAGTAATAAATTATTTTATTTATACTAAATAATAAAATTAATTATACCTGCATGAACTCACTTTCTGGTGCACTCTGAGGACAAGGTGGCCCACATCCCTGGTCTGCGGGAATTCACCAGAGAATTGACCCTCCTGAGACTATGCAAACGGATTGGAGGTGTGCACTGCCATGCATGGCCTTCTGCAAACAGAGTGTGCAGAATTTAAGCTTGAATACAATTTGTTCCTCTGATCTTGGGTTGTATTGTCAAAGATCTTTGGCTCACCCAGGGGCATGTGTTCCTTCCATGTGGGCTTTGCTGACATCTCACACAGATGACTAGTTGTTTGAAGGCAAGCTTTGAAAACCCCAGATCGCTGGGCACCATCTGATCTCCTCACCATACTTTGCTAAAGCACCCACATGGTCAGTGATCCTTGTATGACAGTCAGTAACAGAGTGGTGCCGCATCATCTGAGAGGATTGTTCCTTAGGTTAGGGATTACCATTAAGTGTGACCTCAAAGTTAATTCACTAAGGTTTATGTACATATCCTCATTTCACTTTATTGGATAAATCTGCTGCACAATTGAGAGAAATTTGTGGCACAAGACCTCTTTTGAGTATTGAAAAGCAAGGTTGTTACTTTGAAGATGAAGGGGCACCAGACCTAAGGCAGGGTAGCTTCAATCGCTGTATATGCACGTGAAAGTTGGAAATGGGAAAGGAGGAAGAAGAATTCATGTATTTGAATTGTGATGCTGAAAAAGGATATTGAATACCCTGTGGACTGCCCAAAGGGCAAACAAATCTGTCTTAGAAGAAGTATGGCCAGAGTCCTCTTGGAGGACAGGATGGAGAAACTTCCTTTCACATACTTTGGACAAGTTTCAGGAGAGATCGGTCTCTGGAGAAGGAGATCATGTTTGGTAGGGAGGCCGAGAAAAGAGGAAGGCACTCCGTGAGATGGGCTGAGACAGTGGCTTCAGCAATGGGTTCAGGCATTGCACAGGACCAGGAGGGCGCAGAACTAGATGGTGCTTCAAGAATAGGGCATCAGGGTTAGAGGGAGGCTCCCTCACAAGCTGTGATTTGCAGAGGACACCGCCCTGCCTGCTGAAAGGGAGGAGAAGCCGACACACCTGCTGAAGAGGATCCAACATTGCAGGTCCCAGGATGGATGGCCACCCAAATCCTAACAACTGGATCAACAGGTGGCATCATAATTAGATGGAGAAATGTTTGAAGTTGTTGAGAACTTTGTCTTGCTTGGATCTCAATCAATGGGTGAATTGCCTTGGGTGGACAAAACCTCCTTAGAGTGTTGACCCAGCGAGGATGTTGCTTTGAGGACTCAAATATGCCTGACCCAGGCCAAGGCATTTTCAATTCCTTCATAGGCATGTGGAAGTTGGTCATTGAGTAGGGTAGTATGAAGACAGACGAATGGCTCTGAATTGCGCCAGTGAAGAAGATGGACATTATCATGGGCTGCTGCGGGAACAAATAAAGCTGCCTTCCAAGAAGTCTGACCACAGTGCTCCTGAGAGAGCAGTGAAAAGGAAGAAGCCCCACAGCAAGATGGATGGACACGGAGGCTGCTGCAATGGACTCCAAAAGAGGGACCATGGTAAGGGTGTTGTCAGACCTCGCAGTGCCTCCTTCTGCTGTGCAGACGGTCATTGTGGGTCTGGATCAACCTGATGGCATTTAGCCACTATTTGGCTGTGAGTGATCCATAGATGGACTTTGAGGAGTGTTTCACAGAGGTTCGCTCAAGGCCACCAGGCAAGTAGAAATGATATTTCTGAGAGTTCTCGCCAAACGCATCTGATTCTGCAGTGCTCTTGAAACACATGTGCAGGCATGCGTGCTCTTCCAATGTCGGTGGACAACTCTGGGAGACACCTAGTCAGAGTGAGAAGTTAAAAAGGGAGAATTTCTGGCTGTAGAAATCGACTCTTCACCACTGATTCTAAGTTGTTAGGAAGAATTTCCAACTGGGAGAATAGGTCCTAGAAATATAGGAACAAGGTGATAAATTGGACTGGGCTCATGTACTCTCATGAGAGGTCAGAATGTAGCATTACTCAAGTCTCTATACATGAACTAAACATCAATAGATCTCTTCCCAATTCCCACTAAATTTAATCAAACAGGTGGCAAACAAGAATGTAAATGTATCAGACCACAATTCCTGACTTGATGATACAACATAAGTTGGCCAGGCCACACACAGCTCTCTCACAGGCAACAAAACATATGAAATATCATTGGGTAGGATAGCACATAGTAGCCCCCAGGGATTTGGGCTCATTTTTGGAGAAGTTGGCAGAAGCCAAAGGTCTCTCTGATTCTGTGTGAAGCCACTGTTCAATGCGGCCAACCTGGAGTCTTCGGGACAAGGGCCTCCTCTGAATCTGAGGGGTGGGTAAGTCTCCTCTGAAGTTACTGGTTCGAGATAAGAGACCCACAACAGATGTTATGGCAAGAGCCAGACCAAACCCAAAGACTAACATGTCATTGACAACAGATGCAGGTAGTACCTGTGGTGAAAGCCATAATTTCCCCTACCGCCCCTTGCACCCCCCACACACATACTCCCCTGTACCTTTAAGGTCCACAGAGAAGGGGAAGAAGAAAAAAGGGCATTAGCCAAGCCAAGGACAGGGTATCAGTTGTGTCTCCACAGGAGAAGGAGAAGGGAGTGGACCTCATCCCAGTGTGCCGGGTCACAGTTAAGTGACCAGACGTCCTGCTTTGGGTGGGACAGTCCTAATTTTAAACAATATTTTTCACGTCCCGCGGTGTTTTTAAAAAGTCCAGGTTTTGGGAAAGAAAGCACGACAAGCTAGGGAGTGACGGGAGAACAGGAAGGGAATATACCCCATGTCCCCCCCACCCCCTTCAATGGTGTCCTGCTTTACCAATGTTAAAATCTGGTCAATTTAAAAGGCCATGTCCCTGAGCGGAGCAGCTGGTCCCAGGCATGATCACAGGCGGGCGTCCTCTGGAGATGTCCTCTCCCCAGATGACAGCGAGACAGAGGCCCACCCAAGGAAACAGTGTGGAGAGAGACCGTGGGATCCGCCTACGCGGGGCAGATTAGCAGGGGGTGTGCAACAGACCAGGGATGGGAGGGAAGCCGTGAGGTCCATGAGGAACCCCAATACTAGACTTTTGACTCAGAGTGGGGTCCAGCACTTGGCACCCCCAGAACTGGCTGGGGATTACAAGGGGACCACACTGAAAATTTCAGGGCAGCTCCCAGACTGCGGGATAAAAAATGTGGTCCTAGGGGACAGTTGCCTTTTGGATGCAAATGGGGCTCTCTATCCGGATCCCTGTTAGTCTGGTGGCTATCTGTATGTTGTGTGTCTTTTAAAAAAATATCTTTTATTATTATTTTTATTTAGTTTTGTGGGGGCTTTTTGGTATTGATGTGTACAAGAAAAGCAGAATGGGGGCATGGGAGGGGAGGAGGGGTGGGGCTAGGGGAGTTGGGAGTCAACAATCATGGGTGCAGGGAAATAGCAAGAGTTCTAAAATGGACTGTGAGGGGGTGGAGCTTTACTGGGTGCGTTTGATCAGCTGAATTGTAGCTGAGAGGTGACTGACAGGCAAACATAACAGTGAGGTAGGAAAAAGCACACAAAAAGCAAACCCCAATATATATGTGCATGTGTGCATATATGTATTAATATACTTAATGAATGTGTTTGTATGTATATATGTGAAACTGATGGACTTTGGGCCTGTACTTAAATCTTACTTCTGAACAAGAACAGTTTGTTCTAATAATGTAGCACTACATGATGCCCACCTTCCCACCCGTCGCTGAAGACAAAGCGGGTGCAGAAGCAAATGTGGTGAAGAAAGCTGCTGGTGCCTGGCTATCAAAAGATACAGGGTCTGGGCTCTCTAAGGCTGGAAACTAAACAAGCAGCCATCTAGCAGGGAAGCAACAAAGCCCACAAGGAAGAAACAACAGGAAGAAGTATCAGAAGTTCAAAAAGCATGCATCCAAATTGACATGAAGGGGACTGACTATAGTGGAGACCCTAAGTCCACCAGCAAGACAACTGGACAGTCCCTCTGAAGATAAATCCAGGGTGCCGTGTGACACTGATGAACCACATAACTACCCTCTAGTTCTTTAAGATTTCCTCCCCTCACTCTTATGGTCCATACATGACTTACCTCATTGGTCATGCTAGACTTATGAACGTCCACCTGTTCGTTTAAGATTGCTTGGTATGTGGTAGCCAAGATAGATGAGCCCTCAGAGACACTGGCAGGAGTCGTGGTTCCTAAAGGGTACGGGAGGTGAAGAGACAAGGATGGGGCAAGGGGTGGGTGGGTGGGGCGAGTTGATGGGCATTGATGCTTGTACAGCCCCATGGTAGGTTTGAGCAACAGAACTGTATGGGAAGGGAAGGGATTTATTGGAATGAATAAGATAAGTCAATAAAAATATTATTTGGGGGGAGGGGGGAGATAAGAGCCTTAAGGGCAAATCATCAGTTCCGATTCTCCAATGCCAAATGAAGGTCATGGGATCTCATTTGCCTGCTTTGCCCTCATGGCCTGGTGATAAACTAAACCAATCAGTGCCCAGCAAACACTGGCATTTCTTTTCTTTTCTTTTTTCATTCTTAACATAAGACCCTCTAAACCCCAGGGCACATCTTTCTACAGGAGGGCAGAGGGTCCCAGGAGAGATCTCCCACTTGGATTTACTTTCTAAAACAGCCTCTGCTGAGACGCCGGGCAAAGGGACTGCGTGTGCCACCCCGATGAGGCACGCAGACAGGAGTTTGAGGCAGATGCTCATCGTGCAGCTGACATTGGTGTCCCTGTGGCACAGGGAGGTGGTCTTTTCCATCACATTAGACATCCCCTGCTGCACAGGCCGTTATCGTACTTCGTCTTCGGGCCTGCGTGTGCTATCGACCTCGAACGCCACTTTATCCAAAGCAAAT
This sequence comes from Nesogale talazaci, assembly GCA_004026705.1. Taxonomy (NCBI): domain Eukaryota; kingdom Metazoa; phylum Chordata; class Mammalia; order Afrosoricida; family Tenrecidae; genus Nesogale; species Nesogale talazaci. The sequence continues at coordinate 8,960 of PVJH01029432.1, forward strand.
TCTTCAAAGACCCCATTTTCTAAAGACCGTCAGGAACGACGGAAGCAAGAATGGTTGTGGATAAGCCAACAAAACAGAAAACTCACTGCCCCGCTTCCATTCCGATGCCCGGCGACTCTCCAGAGTGAGACAAAAGTTGCTGCTGGCCCCGAGACGTTTCTGGGAAGGCGATGTCTCTTGTGAGGCCTCAAGAAGTCCTAGGGACCACGCCAGCTGCTGCTCCCCGAACAGAGGCCAGCACGTGGGGCCGTCAAGAGATATGGGATCCTAATTCTGCTTTACAAATCCGGCTGGTCCAGAGCATGTCCGTGGGTACAGATTTGAGCTGGAAACACAGGCGATACAGGACAGATAAGCCCCTCAGGACCAATATTGAGAGGAACCGTATCAGGAGGGCAAAGGGAGGGTTGGGGGAGAGAGAACCGATCACAATGACCTGTCTATAATAAAGTGACCAGATTTTAAATGGGACCCCATTGACTGGGGGGAGGGGAGGTTCTTGATTAAAATTTTAGTCTATATGGAGCAACAGAAATTTTCATAGAATGCAAAAATGGTATTGTAATATATTTGTTTTCATTTTAAAATGCCGCGGGACCTTGTTAAATTGTTAAAAAGCGGGGCGTCTGGCCACCTCAATCTATAGCCTCCTCCCAGTGGTGTGGACAACAGACAAGAGGGTGGGAGGGGAAACATCAGACAGTGCAAGACAAGAAAAAAATCATAATTTGTAAATTAGTAAAGGTCCTGGGGAGAGGGAGGGAGGGCAAAAATGAGGAGCTGATGCCAAGGGCTCAAGCAGAAAGAAAATGTTTAGAAAACGATGATGACAACACATGTACAGATGTCTTAAGACAATGGATGGATGGAAGGACTGTGATAAGAGTGGTACAAGACCCCAATAAAATGAAGAAAACAAAAAAGAAGAGAGAGAGAGAGAGAGAGAGAGAAGAGGTTATTTCTAGTGCCAACCAGAGGCTGTTGGTCCCTCTGCTCCCCCTGCTGGCAGCTGTGTGCGGAGACGCAATAAACAGAGATTCTTGGGTCATGTGTGAAAAATTGTAGTCTACCCTCCTCCCCTATGGTGGGATAAGAGATAAAAGAGAAAAAAAGGAAACAAGAACAAAGAAATGGAGGAAAACCAAGCTAAGAAGAAAAAAAGACAATGGTAACTAATGGGACCAGAGAAGAGAAAGGAAAGACTAGAAGACAAGGGGATCTAGGGGTAAATAGGTCACCTGGTCTTTGCCGCACAGAGAACATATCGGGGTTGGGGGGCTGCGAGTGGGCAAAATGCCGTGTCCTAGGTGCGGTTTTTACCAGCCTAGAACGTGTCTGGGTTTAGGAGGTCTGATGCTGCCAGGGGTTTATGCCGGCTCAGAGATGACCAGGCTCAGGGTGAGGGCATCTTTTCCTGCAGGGAGAGGGAGATCCTGCGGGCCCCAAAGGCAGCAAGGCATGGTGAGCTCTGGTCCGGGCCTCTGTTGACCTCATCTCGGGACAGAACTGCCCACAGGAGGAGCTGGTCTCAGTTTCCGGGGTTCCCCGAGTCTCCATCAGACCAGTACATCGATTTGAGCTTCAGTCCAGCTCTTCCTCCCTCTCTATCCAGCACCTTCTGGCATGCTCCCTGACAGGGTGCGCATAGTGGTGATCAAGGCACCAGCTTGTTCTGCTGGTCTCAGGGGCACGAAGGCTGGGGCTGGAGCGGCTCGTTAGTGGTTTGCACTAACTGTTTCCTTGAGTCTTTGACGATCCTCTTCTTTGCTCCAGAGGAGGAGAGATCGACTGTTGCCGAAGCTTTTAAGACCCCATCTACATTTTATCAGAGCAGGATGTCAAACACGGTTTTGAAGGTTCTAACTATTCACCCAACTGTCCGTCCCACCAAGACTACAGCCCTGTGATAGGCAGGTCTATTGTGCCAACCTGGCCAATAGGAATTTGTGGGATTGCAATTTGCTTGGACGGCAAAGAGATTCTTGGCTCTACAAGGCCCGCCCCCCATCTCGATTGCTCTCTGGTGATTGGAGTGTGCTAGAGCCGTCGAGCTGCTGTTGTTGTGAGCTCTCTGCCTCAAGCTGTGAGCTGCACCACCTGTGGGCCAGGCCAACCTGTGGATCATGTTGCTAGGGCTTGAGGTTCTAGCCTCGCCAGGAGACTTGCTTTACCAAGATGCCGGTGCAGCTTGCTTGAACTTGAGGCTGGTGGAGTTCATCGTCGTGCATTGCTTGTGTTGGATATCCCATCAAACGCAAAATCCCATGGAACCTTGAGAAAGCACCCCAACCCAGTCCGGCCCAAGATTAGCCCATATGTCTGATACCAATCCATAAGTCCCCTTCAGACTCACGAAGCACATGCAACGATGCCAGGACAGTCACAGACCAGTGGGAGCAGAGTCTTGTGTATCTCTAGGGGTGGTAGAAGCATCTCGGCACTGGCAGGAGTCTCCATGTGGCTTTTCTGGTTTCAGAGGTCTGGTTCCATCAGGGTAGCCCCATGTGGGTTCTCCTCTGGGATGACTCACAGGGAGTCAGCCTTGTGTCTTGTCAGTAGAGTGTCTCTAAGGAACTGAGTCTATAGTCTCTCACCTCCAGTTACCATGAGAGTTACCAGAATTCTCAGGAGAAAGCCATGTCCACACAGAGGTCTCATTGGCTATCTCCCGAGGGACAGGTTAGACTCCACCCTTACACTCCCAATCATGAAATTGACACACAAGTACATGACCGCCACAAACTGTCCCTGTGATCATCCTAGGCTTTCTACTCCTGTAAAGAGTTTCATGAATGCATCGAGGCCGTTCTATAGTCTCCTATAAAGTCGCTGTGAGTTGACTCTGACTCAACTGCAGTGAGTTTGTTTGTTTCTTGGTTTGAGATGTGCAGACGTCTGAAGGCTGTGCCTCCTTCTCTTGAACCCCTGAAGAAATCTGCCCTCTAATTCTGCACCCATCCTCACAGTAGCTGTGCCCTTCCTGGGGGCCTCACGTCATGTCCCTTCTAAAAGTCATGTGAGATTGGGGGACAAGAAAAAGTCTGAGGGACACAGGAGAGCTAGAGCACGGATGAGGTAGGGTTTCCCATGGAAGTTCTCCCAGAACGGTCCTGGCTGCTTTCAAAGAATGAGCAGGTACACTGTCGTGATGGAAAACATTCCTGGCCACAACTTTTTCTGGCCTTTTCTCATCAAAGCATATTTTCTATTTTCTTTGAACATTTTCATAATAAGTCATTCTGTGTCCTGTGAGAACATTAAATCAAGTTGACCTTTTAAAACAGCGGTTCTCAAGCTGTGGACTACAACCCATTTGGGAGGTTGAACGACCTTTTCACAGGGGTTACCCAATTCATGACAGTAGCCAAATGACAGTAATGAAATAGCAACAGAAATAATGTTATGCTTGGGGTCACCGTCACATGAGGGAGGCACTGTATGAAAGGGTTGCAGCATGAGGAAGGTGGAGAACCGCTGGGCTGGGCTAAAGCTGCCCCTCACCAGGCACCACGGTGATCTGGCCTGACCTCTCTGCCTTGAACTTCACTGGCCCAGAGGATTCCCTGGGACACCACTCTTGTGATCCGAGTCTGCTGCCTGGAGAGTGTGGGTGAACCAAAGCTACAGCGCCGGTTACCCTTTGATCCATAAAGCTGTCTTCACTGGCTTTCATCTTGCTTGAAACATGGATGATAAGACTCACTCTTTGAGGTAGCAGATGTTTGAGCCACACTTTCAGTCTCCAGCCAATTGAGAGGACCTGGAGAGGTCAAGACGCTCCCTGAAATGGACACAGTGAGATCCCGGCTTCTGTAGCTACCCACCAGTGGTAATTCTGTGGTGTTTCCAGTTTCTGAACTGCAGTCTCAGTGTCTGTACTCCTTGGGGGCGATGGTCTCCCCTCTCTTTGTTCATCTTTCCAGTTTGCCGATCTTTCCTTAAAACCGTTCATCTCAAAAATGGATTGTTTTGTGTGGGATGACACTGCTATAAGCTTGTCACAAAACTTTACCAAGTGGGAAGATGTCCACAAGGAGGGCTTGTTAAAACCGAATTTAGCTCTGACTTCAAAATCATTTCTTCGAGGCACAAAATGTGTCCTGTGTGTGTGTGTGTGCACATGCATGTGTGTGCACATGCATGTGTGTGTGCGTGCACATGCATGTGTGTGTGCGCGCACATGCATGTGTGTTTGTGTGTGTGCACATGCATGTGTGTGTGCGTGCACATGCATGTGTGTGTGCGCACATGCATGTGTGTTTGTGTGTGTGCACATGCATGTGTGTGTGTGTGTGTGTGTGTGTGTGTGGACACCGTCCTCACAATTGCCACGAGCCCAGGGTTGCAGTCACTGTGTTATCTGCCTCTTCAAGGTCTTCCTTGTTTTAAACTGCCTTTGCATGTACCAAGCAGAAGGTCCCTTTCCAGAGATCGGTGGGCAGGTCCTTCCTGAAAAGGACTGACTCTTGATCCGTGTTCAGATCCCATGGCAGCACAACGAAACGCTCTGGAACAAGCCGCCAAGGGTGCACTTGATCTTTGTCTGCTGTTTCCACGAGCAGCGATTATGGATGGACCCAAGCAAGGCAAAATCCTTGACGGCCTCAATCTTCTCTCCATTTACCATGATGTCCCCTATCGGTCCAGTTGTGAGGATGTTCCCCCCACCCCTTTATATTAAGTTGTAATCAACCTTGAAGTCTGCCACCCTAGATCACCATCCGCAAGTGTTCCAAGGCTTCCCTTTCCGCAAGCAGGACCCAGTCGTCCACAAAGCACAGCTTGGTAATAAGCCTTCCTCTAATCCTCTTGCTGAATTCATGTTTTCTTCCTTTCTATGAACTGTTATTCTTGCCTCTTCATAAAATGTGAATGGTGATAGCTGAAGACAAAATGGGTGCATAAGCAGATGTGGTGAAGAGGGAGGATGGTGCCCGGCTATTAAAAGATCTAGTGTCTGGGGTCTTAAAGGCTTAAGTTAAACAAGTGGCCATCCCAGAGTGAAGCAACAGCCTACATGGAAGAAGCACACCAGGTGGTGTGATCATGAGGAGTCATTGAGACCAGGCAATGGTCTCAGAAGATTCACAGCAAACAGTAAACAAACAAATAAAAATGCATTGGTGAGAAGGGAGGGGGGTTGGAGCGGAGCCCCAAAGCCCATCTGTGGACAATGGAACATCCCCCCACAGAGGGGTCGCAGGGAGGGGCGAGTCAGTCAGGGTGCAGTAGAGCATCGATGGATCACGCAATGTACCTCTGATCCCTGGAGGTCTCCTCATCCCCCCCACTGTCATGACCCCAGTGCCACTTCCCACGCTGAACCACACAGGAGCATGCACACAGGTATCGGCTAGAGAAAAAACTCACAACACATGGAACCCGGGAACAGGAATGGGAATAGAGATACCAAAGGGGAGGGGGGATGGGGGGCTGAGATGGGGAGGAAGGGGGGCACCGATCACAACGAATGGCACATCACCGCACACCCCCAGCCAGGGGGAAGAACAGCAGAAACCAGAGGGAAGGGGAGACTACGGTCAGAGTGAGATTTGAAAATAATGAACAATCTACAGTCTATCGGGGGCGGGAGGGGACAAAAGAGGGGCTGATTCTAGGGGTTCAATGCAAAGTAAGCATGTAATAAAGAACGATGGACTATGTCGGATGCAGCTGATGTACGGGTTGTAACAAGAGGTGTAAGAGCCCTCAGTAATATGATTAAAAATTTTTCAGCAAAAACCCTAATAAAATAAAGTACGAGTGGTCCCGCATTTTATAGTTGTACAATTATGCAGACCTCAAGACCGTGATAATCATTGCCTTCCAGGTTAGTGAGCAGCCCTGATATAGGTGGTGGCACCCAAAGTGACTTACTTGGAAACACTGACCAGCTGTGGACCCCGTGGCTATTGTCCACAGAATCCAGCTTCTCCCATTACTTGCTCCAGATTGGTGTATGGGTTCCCTTCCATGGGATTCCCGTGTCATCCTCTGGCATCACGACATTGCTGAGGATTTCAAAGTCCTTCCACAGCACCGGGAAGGTGGGTGAGTGAGGCTGCAGACAGACATCACGGGGCACCAGGTGCAGCCTTTTTGATAGAAGTCTTGGTAAAGACAGTCAGAAAGGATGGACTTTCCATTTGCACCAGTTCGCAGGAGAGTGGTCCAGCTCCACGGTGAAAACTGCAGTGCCAGCAGAGAGCCACAAGGTGTCCCTGGAGAGAGAGAGAGAGAGAGAGAGAGAGAGAAGCCCAGAGGGAGCAACTGCCTCTTCCCCACAGCTGAGAGCAGTTGTGGCTGGGCGTGATACTGAAATCTACTCCTGACTACTCTTCAAGGAAACGTGTCCCACGGGGATGATCAGACCAGTGGAAACTACTCACACTTCCACAGGAGGGCTCCAGGAGAGTCACTCCCCCCTGCATTCACCTTTCAAAACCACCTCACAAACAGTGGACTCCACCCACATGCAGTCATAGAGATGCAGAGACGGGAGCTCATGCAGAGAAAAACACTGGTCCAATAACTAAAGTCTATTGCACTAGGACTTTGTGTTAGTCCGGGTAGACTGGAGAAACAAATTCATAGACATGTATATGGATATAAGGGAAAGCTTTATAGACAAGAGGAATGGAGCATTGAGAAAGCATCCCAACCCAGTCCAGTCCAAGGTTCCTCCTTTCAGAAGTCCGATATTAGCCCATGTGTCTGATACCAGTCTATAGAGTCTCCTTCTGACTCACAAAGCACATGCAGTAGAAGCATTCCAGCATTGGCAGGGGTTGTCCCATGGCTCCTCATTCCCAGGACTCAGGGTTCATCAGCAGTATCCATTGGCGGTAGAAGCATGTCAGCGCTGGCAGGGGTCTCTCTGTGGCTTCTCTGGCGCCAGAGGTCTGGTTCCATCAGGGTGAAACCGTGTGGCTTCTCCTCCGGCTCCTCCACTTCCTCAGATGTTGTTATCTTGTCTTGACAGTAGAGCATCTCCCAACTACTGGGCAGATGGTCTCTCATCTCCATGAGGGAAAGATCACGAGACTTCCCAGAATTCTCAGAGAAAGTCATGCCCGCACAGAGGCCTCATTGGCTATCTCTAGACTGACAAGCTAGACCCCACCCCTAGACTCCCAATCTTGTAATTGACACACGAGTACATAACTGCCACAGACTCCATCTTTTCCATCAGGCTAGATGTTATTTGGAGTGCAGACTTCAGTATGGCTTGCAACTTAATACAAAGGGGGAAAGAACATCCTCACAGCTGGACTGATAGGCCGTATCATGATAAATGGAGAATAGATTGAGGCTGTCGAGGATTTCGTCTTGCTTAACTCCAGGCTCTGGATCAATCATATCAAGTGTATTTGTGCATATGTTGCTATCATTGTTTCCAAAACAATTTTTTATTTGAGCCCTTGGTCTAAGCTTCTCTTTCTCCACCCCCACCCCCACCTCATGAATCCTTCATCAATCATATATTGTATTATTATTTCATATCTTAACCTGTCCGTTGTCTCCCTTCACCCACATTTCTGTTATTCATCTCCTGGGGGGGGTTTGCAATATACCCAACCTTGTAATGTGTTCCCCCTCTCCCTTCCCCCTTTCCAATCATACCTCCCCTCATGATACCACTACTCCCACTACTGTTCCTAATGGGTTTTTCTGTGCTGAATTCCATGTGCCGAGAGCTCTTATCTGTACAAATGTGTGTTCTCTGGTCTAACCAAGTTTGTAGGGTAGAACTGGATCTTGGTAGTGGGGATGGGGGTGGTGGTGGGGGGAGGAAGCGCTCAAGAACTAGAGGAATGATGTGTGATTCATCCGTGTGACACTCCACCTTTGTTGAATCATCCCTCCCTTATAACCCTTCTGTGAGGGGCATCTCCAATTGTCCATCAATGGGCTTTGAGTCTCCACTTCAAACTCCCTCGTTCACATCAATGTAGTTGTTTGTTTTGGGTCTTTTGATACCTGATCCTGCCAATATCTCATGGTCACACAGGCTAGTGCTTCTTCCATGTGGGCTTTATTGTTTCCCTGTTGGATGACCGCTTGGTTAGCCTCAAGCCTTTAAGACCCCAGATGCTATATCTTTTGATAGCCGGGCCCCATCCACTGCCTTCACCACCTTTGCTTATGTACCCACTTTGTCTTCAGCGAACATGTCAGGAAGGTACATATCAAAGAGCGCCAGGTTATCAGAACAGAGTGTTTCTGTGTTAAGGGAGGCCTTGAGAGCAGGCCCAAAGTCCATCTGCTATTGAATACTTAGCATATAAACATATGTATATTGACCTCTATCCCCTTTGTTATAGATACATAATGTCCTGTCAACTTGTGAAGGGGGAAGTCTAGCCTGTCAATCAGGTCACAGCTTGATGACCTCACTTTGGAGGACTCACTGGAGGCCAGATGTTCTCTCTGCTACACATTCCTGATGACAAGCCACATGAAGTTACATTGATGCAGAAGAGCATTGGAACTGAAGGAGCCACATGGAGACCCACACCAGCTGAGATGCTTCTACCACCACTGGATCCACAAGGCTTCCTACCCATTGGCCTGTGATCTTTCTGCATTTGACTTCATTGTACGGCTGTGTGAGTCTAAAGAGGAATTTATGGCCTAGCTTTGACATGTAGGGTAATATCTGATTTATGGACTTGATCTGCATTGGGCTGGAATGCTTTCTTAATGTACTGTTGCTCTTTGATATAAAACTTCCTCTTACACACACCTGAGTGTCTCTGTATTTGTTTCCCTGATCAATCCAGATTGGCACACCTTTCATTGGAAATTAATATACTTACATATAAACATGCTTATAGCTATACCTCTATAAATAGCTCTTACCTCCTATTTGTTTCCTCTATTTCCTTTCACCTTCCTCCTATCCCACTATCATGCTCACCCTCCATTGGGCTCTCAGCAATTCCTCTCATATACATTGCACTTGATTAAACCCCACTGGGCATTATACACCCTCCTTGCCATCAATTTTAGATCTCTTGTTGTTCCCTCATCTCTGATTTTTGTGGCTCCTGACTTCTCTCCCCCTTTCCCTCCTCTCCTGTCTCTTCCCCCCGCCCCCCCCCAACCACTGGTACCATTGTTTTCTCCTCAGGATTGTTCATCTTGCCTTTCTTCATTAGACAATCGTAGGGTGAGAGAAAAACAAAAACAAAAACAACCCCCAAACACAACAAACAAAATAAGAAAGAAAAGCAAAATAGATCGTTTCAGTTCTGTCTGCTGATCCTTATGTGTATTTTCGGATCAAGTCTGATGAGGTGTCCATCGCTCTCCTCCAAGTCAGAAGTCTATTTTCAGGATTCCTCGGGGACTTGGTCATGTTGCTCCCCTTGCTGCCCAGTTGTGCTCCCTTCATGCTTCACCCTGCTGTGTGGGGGGCAGAGTAGGTACCCTCTCCGCAGTGTCTCCAGGGCTGCTCCCTGCAGCACTATGGGTCAGTGAGGGAACCTCATGTCTTGTGGTGGGGCTGGTCCTCTATAAAGATTTATAGCAGTGGTTCTCAACCTTCTTATGGCCACGACCCTTTCCTACAGTTCCTCATGTTGTGGTGACTCCCTAACCATGAAATTATTTTCATTGCCACTTCATCGATTCTGTCTTGCTACTGTTATGAATCAGGTGACCCCACAGGTGGAGAACCGCTGATGGGTCTTTGAGGGTCTTTGAGGGTCTTTGAGACCCTCCCTGGCATCATGATGAGTTTGATTTCACTCTGTAGCAGGCGGTTTGGGGCTTATTACATAGTACCCGTGCCACAAATCCCAGGCTGAGATTCAGGCCATTTGGGCCATGAAGAAACAGGAACATAGCCATGCCCTGCTCCATTTCCAACTCTAACCCCCCACCTCTAAGTCTAGGTCTTCCAACCGCTGGAGTCGAGCGCTTCCTCATATCAGGAAACTGTGTCCCTCCTTCCTGTGGTCTGAGCGAATACCATGTGAGGAAACCGGGCCCCCTCCTGGAGTCTGACCAGTGGGGAATCCACCTGTCAGGAGAGTTGGGAGAGAGCGGAAGATCCTAAAACCTGCCTTCAGACACACAGATGGTTTACAAGTGCGTCGTCGGCACAAACGAACTGTGAAAGAGAATCGTCCCTTTTACAAATCTCATTCAAAGAGCCATTCAAAGAGGCAGGGAAGAGAGCGATTCCGCAGCTTTCAAAAGACATAGTGCTTTATTCTCTGTTGCACAGCCTTCATGGGACATTTCCCACAAGCCTTTACCTTGCAGCGGGCCAGTATGGAAGCAGCAGACACCAGGACCCAAGAAGCAGTCTGAGCCTGTGTCTGCAGTGACTTCTCAGCCAAGGACTGAAGGGGTTTCCACCTGGGGAGAGAATCAGAAACATGGGAACACAGAGACTACACAGGGACCCCAGTGTGGGCCCATGGGCACTGGTAACTACGACAGTCCTCCAGACATGGAAAGGGTCTGTCAAGGACGTAGGATCTGGCAAGCAGGGATTTTAGGTAAGTCATTTAAGAGACTCAAAACATCACAATCTCACAATTTAAAGACAAAATAGGACTGTGCTTGATAATGACAGACCTTCTAAAAGTGTCAATCGATAAAAATCGTAAAATTCGAATATTTGTAATTGGCTAGAGATCACTCCTCCCAGAGCCCCATGATATAAGAGTGCAGAGGCATGCCCATGATGAGAGTGAATTGTGAATTTGGGGCATCATGTTTCGAGTCCTGCCTCCTTGTAGCTCCTGAGACAGAGTCCAGGGTACACCCCGATTTCACAGCCCTAATTCCAAAATTTCCCAAGGCCCGGTCTGTCCCCAACTCCCTTGAAGAAGACTGGGTAACTATCAATGGCACAAAGCCAAGAATTTCAGAATCTGGGGACTCTCACCTAAATCACAGCATAAAGATTGGATAACAGTAAAATTGGCAGTCGAAATAGCAACATTTCTGGTGACCCTTGCAGTCCGTGTCCTTCCGGCACAGGTGAGGTAACTCCTCATCACATTTGGGTTGACGCACAGGGCATTTTTCGGGTCTCTTCTCACCTGCAGAAAAACAGTGTCGCGTTAATCCAGTCCACAGGTGGAGGTCTCTACAGCATCTTGAGTAGTATGGTCTGTTGGATTCCAACCCCAGGCCCAACACACCGCATACTTACGAAGCCAGGAGAAGTTAGACTGGGCTGGGTTGAAGGAAAGGAGGAAGACCAGGGTGAGCACAGAGAAGTCGCTCAGCTTCATGATGAGGACCAGAGCGTGGATGAGCCAAGAGCCTAGATCTTGTTTATATCATCTCTGGCAGGGGCTACCAGCAGGGAGAGCAGTCATCCCAGGACCAGAGATCAAAGTGTCTGAGGTTGACCGTGAAATAAATATGTCCTAGGTCCTTTGTCCCCCCAAGCAAGGGACACGGAGAAACAACCTCTGAGGCATAACTCCTGAGTGCCCCACCTGCTGCTCTCTCTTCAGGAAGCAGCAGGGCTGGCCTGGTCCTTAGTAATTCTGGCTTTACACATAGGTTCTTGAGGCCCAGAACAAGGAACTGTCTTCCTAGGGGCTCATCGGGGGCTAAGTGACCCTGTCTTCTCACTCCGTGCATACCCACAAAGGCATTGTCCCCCATAGTGGTCATAAATGGGAACATTTCTTAATTCTAACCTCACTATAAGAACGCTTTGTTTTGATGACATTGCCCTGCTTGATGCTTGCTCTCACGAAGAGATCACCGAAGATGGAGGTGGCAAAGAGAGTCGAGGAAGCTCAACAATCAGGAAGAACAGGCTCTGGGTTCTGAAAGGCTTGTCTTCAAACCAGCAGTCAGCTAAGCGATGTCAGCTAAGTCCACATGGAAGCAGCACACCAGCCTGTGCGATCTAAGGATTGTCCATGATATGCTCCAAATCTGAAGGAGGGAATGGGTCAGATCTTAAGTTGCGAACACCTGGTTTGCTGAACGCGGTGGATGACTGTGAAAGCTCAAAATTCATCGGCAGGGTGCACACATGGATTTCAGCCCCTGGGGGGGTCCTCTCTGACCATCGTCCAGGGATTCATATCACCCTCTATCACGCAGCGTGCACTGGAAAGTGGATTCCTCCAGATGAAGTTGGGTTAAAATGTAACACCTTGTCATTTGATCTCCCTTCTGACTCATTAAGCATTTGTTGTAGTTTTTAGTATTTTTACTTTCTCTTTAATTTAGGTGAAGTTTTTTTGTTATTGTCAGTTTAGTTTGAAATGTTGTTCTGTATATAACATCCATGATAGATGAACCTACAGAGACAGTAACCGCATTCATGATTTCTCATTGGCATGGTAGGGGATGTTGGAGGGAAATGGGGAGGTGAGGACAATGAGTACAAGAAAGAAGAAAATGTTCTAAAATTGATGGTGGCGATGATTGTCCAACTCTTAATACGATTGCCCTATTGAGTCCTACGGTATGTGAATTCTATGCCAAGAAAACTGGATGTTGTTGTCGTTTTTCAATGGACGTGTTTAAAGAGGTTTTCTTTTGATAAATTTCCATTGGAAACACACACACACAGACTCAGAGCAAAGTAATCTGTTCTTGGCCAGATAATGTCTGGCCTGGTGGAAAGGACCAATTTACTGCAATGGGGAGGCAGCTTCAGTTATGGGACGAGTGTTTTCTGCACGCACTCCTGTCTCTGTGTCTCCACGACTGCGTGTGGGTGGAGTCTGCTATCAGGGCTCACCGGGTGGTGGTTTGGGAACGTGAACCCAGGTGGAGTACCTCTCCTGGGACCCTCTTTGCTCCTGTAGAAGGGTGAGTGGTCTCGACTTGCCACCTGGTCAGTTATTGCTTTTAGATAGAAGGCAGATGTAGACGCAAGGACGCCTCGCGGCAGAACTGCTCTGTGGTGTGGGAAGCAGAGCTCTCCCTCAGGAGAGGACAGGAGCCAAACGAACAGGAATGCAAGTGACTGCAGAGTATTACGTCATTAACACTCTGGACCCTAGAGAGAAAGGGCCACCCCGTGGCTTTCTGCCCGCACTGCAGCTGGCCACTGTGCATCTGTGCTGCCCTCTGGCTTCCCCTTCACCTGTTCTCTGTGAGTTCCAGTGAACGCTTACACCTTCATCCTCTCGGATTGGCTTCCCAGGCCTTCGACGGAGCCTGGACCTTTAGTCTCACCCCCTCACCCATCATCTTCCTGCTGCTGTCACAGTCCTTTGGAATGCTCTGCGATTTGGTGGCTCCAAAGCACGCCCTGAGAGTCCCCTGATGGCAGCCCGATGCCAGTCTCCCCAGAAGTGTAAGGGCACGTATCCCAAGCAGACGATGGGGTCATGATATAGACTCCTGTGTCAGATGGGTGCTGTGAGGATCCGGGGGATCAGCCCTGAGTCACAGCAACCCCACAGGCAGCAGGAGGAAGCACCCTCAGACCCTGCATGCTCTTTAGGGTGGTTCTGCTTGAGCCCGTTGGTGTCGGTCTGTGCCAGCGTCGGCTCACCTCTTTGTGGCTCTTCCTCTCTTCTGGCTGCTCTTCCACTTTGCCCAGCGCGAGCTTCTTTCCCAGGGACTGATCTCTCCTGAAAAAAGGGTCTCATCGTTCTTGCCTTTAAGGAGCATTCTGGTTGTACTCATTGCAAGCCAGGTCTGCTGGTTCTTTGGGCAGTCGGTGGCATTTGTCTCCGTCAGCACCATTCTTGTCCCGCCTTCCTTCTTCTGTGCCTGACTTTCAGATGCGTAAGAGGCCATTGATGACAGGGTTGGTAGCTTGGGTCAGGCGCACCTTAGTCCAAGGCATGATTTTCCTTGACCTGACTCAGTATCCTGGCCATGCAGCCTGAACATCCAACAACCTGAACATCTGGCCAAGTGACATTCTTGGCCTTCAGAGAGGTTGTGTGCAGCCATGAAATATGTCCTTTGATCTCGCAAGTGCTGCTTCCATGAGCTAGTGGACCTGTGGCAAAAGAAGAAGAAGAGGAAGAAGGGGGGCTCCTCCATCTGAAGACATTGCCTGTGCCCTTCATCATGGCACGCACACACACACACACACACACACAGCAGCTGTAAGCATTCCTGGGAGTCTGATCGCTAGAGAAGCTGAGTGTCAGGAGGCTTCAAAGCAGGGGCACATGTTGGAATCACACTGGTGCATGGATAGATAAAAACTCATTGTGAAATGGTAAGTCCATCCCTTTTACCTCTCTATACCTCACTAAGAAGACGAGAGACTTAGAGATGTTACATCTTTCTGAGGTGTTTTGTTAGCTTGTTCACCTGGTTTACGCAGTCCCCTTTTCCCAAACAGTTGAACTCTTTAGGTGGAGTGAAGGTGAAAGAAACAGACACTAGGGTTCCCAGAGGACATCAGAGGCTGTTGGCAGAGACTGCTTAGGCCTGGAAAAGAAGTGGGTTACGCCTGGGGAGAGAAGAAACATCCCGAGAAACAAGAAAGCAGACACTGGAAAGGAACATTGACCTGGGTCCCTCCTCCTGATAAATGCTGCTCTCCTGGGAGAATGGGAAGAACTGCCAAGGACTTAAGGCCTTCGGGTTCTTCCAGGCAAGTCATTCCATGGACTGACATGATGTCATCATTTTTTTTTTTTTTTTGGCATCACTGCTCTCCGGTGGTGGGAGTAGGAGGCCCAGCCCCACTGCTGGAATTGAACCTCCATCCCAGTGGGCCGCAGTCATGTGCACAACCACTACGCCACCGGGGCTCAGCCTGTCATCATTTCTTTTATTTGTTCTTTGATGTCATAATGTGTTCCCTCACAATTTAAGTGTGAAGAATGTGCTTAATCATGACCTGGAACCATTAAAGTTGGAAAACTCATATTAACATTAGAAAACCCTTCCTGAGGTGGAATATAATTTTTCCCAGTGTCCCCATCATACCAGGGAGAAGAACCATAACCAGGACGGAAAAGAAGTCGGGAATTTGGGGGAAAGGTTCACAGCTGTGCTCATATGCCTCCTTTCACAGTGCTTGAGACAAATTCCTGGCACCATCCAATGTCACAGGTCCAAACAGAAAAGTTATTTGTAAGCCCTGTGTCTTCTCAAACACCTCAAAGAGAACTGGTGTGTAGAAGTCCTGTGTATGCTCTAAGAGAGCTGGCTTGTAGAACATTTTGTAGGGCAAAGCCAAGAACTACAGAACCCCCGGATCCCACGTCAGGGTCCACCATGGCTCTATCCATTTGAATATACAGTGGGGGAAACTGCCTTCTTGTCCCCCCTGCACCTTCTGGCACAAACGTGAACTCACATCGAAGCCCAAACACTGGGCAAGAACGAGGCTTTGTTTTCAGTTCATCTGAAGTCAAATACCACAGAGTTAGTCAGGCTGCGTGCACCGCGTATCTGATCCAGGCATCAGAACATGAATGTGAAACTTCCCCTGCCCCAGTAAACACATCCGCACCCTGCACCCCCCCCCCCACACACTCCTCCAGGGGAGGACTCCAGCCTGAGCCTGGAGGGGGGCAAAGGAGGACGATCAGAGAGAGCACTGGTACCCAGATGGGGATAAGTGGGTGGGCACATCTGCATCTTCTCGGAGCCACCTGTGCCCAGGACAAGGGGTCAAAAGGCCTCAGCCTGACAATGAAACGCCAGAGGAGTCCTTGCGCCCCCTTAGCAAACTCAGACTCCAAACTCGCTGTCCTGGAGTCCATTCATGTTGGACGAATATAAGACTTTTCCCCAATTACATCTCCTCCAAAATATTAAGCAAATATTAGAAGCTATTACCAGCATCCAGAGGCCTTTGTCTCTCCCACAAAAGATAGAATGGACTTCTTGTTATTAGGACAATGGGTCACTTCCCCTGAAAGCTTTAGTTAAATCAAGCCTCTAGTCCAAGGGCAATCAAGGTTAGGCCGCCATCATGAATCTGGGGGTCCACCTTCCTTGTCACATGGTGAGTTAGTCCGGGTAGACTAGAGGAGCAAATTTCAGAGACACGCATATAGATATATGGAAAGGGTTTATATACAAAAGGAATGTGACACGAAGAAGGCATCCCAATCCAGTCCAGTACAAAGTCCTAAGTCCGATATTAACCCATACGCCCGAAATCAGTCTACAAAGTCTCCCTCCGACTCACGAAGTCAAAAGTCAGTGGGGCCAGAATTCTGGCGCTGGCAGGGGTCTCCCCATGGCTCCTCGCTTCCAGGGCTCAGGGTCCATCAACAGCATGCCGCTCCAACTTCAGAGGTCTGGCTCCATCAGGGCAAAGCCGTGTGGTCTCTCTGCCAGCTCCTCCAGCTCCTCGGATCCTGCCATCTTGTCTTTTCCGTGACTCATCGCCTCTGAGACTAACTCCCAACAACTGGGGAAGATAGCTTCTCATCTTCACGAAGGAAATATCGCAAGATTTCCCAGAAGTCTCAGGAGAAAGCCATGCCCACATAGAGGCCTCATTGGCTACTCAATGGCTATCTCCAGATTAACAGGCTAGACTCCACCCCTATATTTCAATCATAAAATTAACATAAGCACATGACTGCCACATATGGGGACCCTAATGCCCCCTTTGTATTGTGTGTGTACCCCTAGACAGTCCCCCTCATTACTAAATAGCCTATAGGATAGCCCCCTCCTATGACCTGTAATTAGGGCACTTGCATGTCTCCAAAAGTTATATAAGGCTTGGTCACAATAAAGGAACTCTCCACCTCGCCTCCCTCAACTCCTCTCCCTCTCCTCCCTATTCCCTTTCCCCATGTCACCCCCTCCAACCCCATTCATTCCCCTCTTCCACATGGACCACCAAACAGAGGGCTGAGGTGAGCATGCTACCATGAAATGTGTCTGGCTCCATTATTTCTCTCATATTTTCTATGACTCTACTATAATCTTTAATAATTATTGCTGTACAATTGTGCCTAATAACACTTGATTCAAAATCAGTGACAAGGTGTGTGTGAGAGGTCCGATAGGGATTGATCAAGAGTAATCTAACAGAGAGAAAATACTGAAACCCAAATGGAGGCTAAGCATGATAGTGGAACAAGAGGAAAGTAAAAGGAAATAGAGGAAAGAACAGGGGGTAAAGGGCATTTGTAGATATTTAAATACAGGCATGTA
>PVJH01029433.1:0-26034 GCA_004026705.1 Nesogale talazaci
ACAGCTAATGTTTACTACAGAGCAGACAACAAATGTTTACTATCTTTACAGAGCAGACAACAAATGTTTACTATCTTTACAGAGCAGACATTTTTGTTAAACTTCTCCTGTTTACAGGATACTTTGGTCAGCTTATGCAGAGTCACTATGACTAGTGAGCTTTAAAGAGAAATGGAGTTTGTTAAGTTACACCGTTACAATATGTATGCCTGAAAGTTTTAATTTTAGCCTTATTCCTCAGATATTAGATCACCCATGTCAATTATGAGGATTAAGAGTGTAGGGTTGGAGTCTAGCCTGTCAATCTGGAGATGGCCAATGAGACCTCTGTGTGGGCAAGGCTTTCTCCTGAGAATTCTGGGAGATCAAGCGGCATTTCCCCTTTGGAGGTGAGAGATTCAGTATTCAATCCCTTGAAGAAGCTCTACTAACAATACACAAGGCTGACTCCCCATGAGATTACCCAGAGGAGAAACCACATGGCCCTACCAGGATGGTACCAGACCTCTGAAGCTGGAAAAGTCAATTAGAGATTCCTGCCAGGGCTGAGATGTTTGAGAACCAATAGAGACCCATGTCAGTGCTGAGATGCTTACAACACCACTGAATCCAAAGACTTTCTACTCACCGGCCTGTGATTTTCCTGCATTTGACATCATTGCATGTGTACTGTGAATTGCAAGAGAAATGTACAGATTTGTATTGAACATATGGGCTAATATCGAACTTATAATCTTGGACTGGACTGGGTTGGGGTGTTTTATTAACATACAATTACTCTTCTATATAAAACTCTTTCCTACATACATGCACGTGCCAATGAATTTGTTTCTCTAGCCTACCCGGACTAACACAATGGGGAATAGCAGAAAATGAATGAGCTGTATTTTTGTTTTTGATAGGTGTTGTTGAGTTGGTTCCAACTCATGGTGACCTTATGAACAAAATAAAACGTCCTGCATCAGCATGACAATTTTTATTGCTTTTGATCTTATTGCTGTAGCACTGTATTCATCGCTCTTCTGCAATGCTAAGCATGGCATCCTTCTGAGGCCAGTCTTCCCTCAAAAAAGGTCCCAAGTACATGAGACTGTTCCATCAGCCTCCCTTCTATGGAACGTTCTTATTGTACTTTTCTCAAGACAGATTTCTTTATTCTTCTGGTAGTACATGTGCGTTCAATATTCTTCACCAGCATCATCATTCAAATGAATTAATTATTTTATTATCCATGTCCATTATCCTGCTTTCATATAAATATTAGGTGATTGAAAATACTATGCCTTGGGTCAGGACCTCTTAGTCCTCAAAATGGCCTCGTAGTTCCCTAAGAAACAAAAGTTTTACAGTACATTTGATCAATGCAGTGCACAATCTGATTCCTTATTCATGGATTCAAGTAAAATTAAAACCCTTGACAACTTGTTTATTCCTCCATTTGCCATCATGTGTTTTCTCAATTTAGTTGTGAGGGTGTTATTGTCTGTATATTGAAATGCAATCTATACTGAAGTATGTGATCTCTGGTCTTCTTCTGTAGGTGCTTCAAGATCTCTTTAATTTTGGCAAGGTAATGTAATCTGCATATTTTAGACTGTTAAGGATTTTCTGATATGTTACTGCTTTCTTCTTCATAACTCAGATTCTCAAATTATTTGTTAAACTTACACATTTTGTAAATATGGTAAGTCAATATAACCCTGACACATACCATTCCTGATTTTAAACTAGGAAATAATTTCTGTTCTGTTTAAACGACTGCTTCTTGGCCTATGACCTATGCACTGGTTCAATAGGAGCACCAGTAAATATTATGGAATTCTCATTTCTTGCAGAAGGACATATTTAATTAATAACAATAACAAAAGAAAAAACAAAAATGAAAGAAAAAAGTATTAAAAGGGGAACAAATTTAAAATGGTTCACTTTCCAATGAATTGTTTGCAATACTATTCATATTCTTGTTCTACGACTAGAAGGGATTCAACAGAGAATTAATCCTGTGTATTTGCCCTACATTTTTAAAAAATTGGATGAAATAACTTTAAAATGTATCAAAGAGATAAGATGATATTGCATTTTTAACCTGTGACTTCCTTAATCCACTTTAAAATGTGCTCTGTTTGATAACAAGGCTATTAAAAACCCTCACCTCTCAACTATGGGCAGAGTCACTGGAAGCTGACTCTGTACGTGGACCCTACAAATGGACATTGGACTTCTACCATCATGTCCATCTTTCTGTAAACCAGTGTTTTCCATTTAAGGTCTCATACCATGCCTTCCTTCGGGCTTAAATGTTATTAGTTAATAGCATTGGGTCAACAGCTAGGATATTTTTTTCATATTGACTTACTTGATGCCTCATTTAGATGGCTGCTGGTTTGAAGATAAGCTTTTGAGGTACTAGACACTGTTGCTTGTGATATCCGGGCATCATTTAGTTTCTTAACCACTGTTTGTTATAGCCCATATCTTCAGTGATCTCATCTTGAAGGTGCATCAAGGAGGGTTGTGTCATAAGAACTAACTGTTCTAGAGTTGGGTCTATAATTAAAGGTGAACTGCATTCATATATCTATGGTTTATATCTTTCTTCAGTTCACTGTAAAGACTTTATTATCATTTTATGCTACAGATCATTGTCAATCATCCCTCTTAGGCATAGCATAACTCTATTGATAGTGTCGTTAATTTAGCCAACGGTATAGAATTTACAACACTGTTCAGAAAAGAAAAGTGCATGAGTACAGATCATCTCCAAACTGCTGACTGTACAGATCAAAATCTTATTAGCACAAACAATGTGGCTTAATGATAGGTGAAAATTTTCAAAAATTTCCATTCCCAATGGCAGAGTCACACCTACAAAAATGATATGTCATGAATGAAGCAACAAGTCAAAAAAACAAACTTATTGTTATCTAATAGATGTTCATCCATATTACCCCTATAGGTCAGGGTTCTGTATGTTTCTGAGATTATCATCCAGCACTGCAGTAGAAAGCCCTTTTTTTCTACCAAGGAAGGGCTGGTACTTTCAACATGCTGCCCTTGTGAAGTGCAGACCAAGACTTCACCACTAAACCTCCAAGAGTCCATGAATATAGCAAGGGTGGCATTAAAATAGGAAGTGCATGGTAGTTCCAGGTCCCCATTCAAGAGGCACCCTCAGAGAAGTGGTCTGAATGAATGTCCATTTGCCAGGTCTGTGTCCCTGGGAGAGCAGTCGTCTGCTTCTCACACCAAATCCAAGGCTTACAGGTGAGTTTGAGGTAAAAACCCAGTTCACTTAGTGGGGATCTCCACATTGAGTCTTTCTGGGGTGATGAGTGAAAGTGTTGTTGTGCCCGTTTTTAATGTGAATATTTTTGTTTTTAGTTGACGACAAGGTATTGGCTTAAACAGTATATTTGTATGTGTATATATCATCATTTTAATGTTATTTTATTTTTAAACATGAATGGGTTTTGGATGTTTCAAATATCCCTCAGAGTCTATGAGAATGATTATATTATTATTATTTTCATTGATCGTTTAATATGATAAATTATAATAATGGGTTTTGTAGTAGTTAATCATGCTTTCATTACTAGTGTTGATATATTACTTTGTAGTGTGGGTTTAGATTCTGCTTGCACTGTTTTATCTTAGAATTTTACATTAGCACTGAAAATGACAAAACTTTATTAGTTTTAATCTTAAATTATACCTGCTTCATAATCATAAATATTAATTGATGTTTAATATTCCTAAGGAGTTTAAGTAGAATTAGAATTGATTAAAATCCAAATCTTGTTATAAATCCCCTGTGATGTCACCTTGTACTAATAATGGTATTTGTTTTCTCTTGTAATATGTATTCATGTATTAAGTCTATGGAAAGTGTACTCTCAAGATTTTCAGATCTACTGAGGTTAACTATGATTAGTTTTATACTTCTAACCTGTGATCTCTCTCAGACTTTTTAATGCTTTTGCCTAATATTTTATAATGTAGTCAATTAAGATTTTAGATAATTAAATCACAATAATTTTCTATTTTCTGTATGTGTGTGCTATGTTTCATTTAGTAGAACATTTTAAACATAGAGTAACAAAACAAAGATATTAGTAATTACAAGATAGTATTTGACACATTATCACTATGAGTTACCATATCTACATAGTTGTATTGCACTGCATGTTAGTAGCACACCATTGTTGCTATGCATCAGCCTACCGTTGTAGTCACTGTGTCAGTTCATTTTACTGAGCATCTTGCTCTTTTCCACTAAGCTTCACTTTTATCAAGTAAAATGTTCTTCTCCAGGGACTAGTCCTTCCTAACCACATGCCTAAAATATATAAAATGTTGTCTGGACATCTTCATGTCTAAGGGTATCTTTTAAACTTCTAAATAAGGATGGCCTCTGTAGTTTGTTAGCCTCTGTAGTTTTTTTTTCATATTCCAACCTTATATTAATTAGATGCTGTAAAATCTCTTCCAATGTATAGCAACATTCTATGTGACAGAACAGAAACATTGTCTAATCCTCCACTGTCCTTACGCGATTTGCTATGTCTGAGCCCCTTCCTGTAGTCACTGTGTCAATCCAAATCCATCATACTAAGGTACTTCCTTTCGTTTGCTGACCTTCTATTTTACCAAGCATGACATTGCTCATCTGGAGAGTCATTCTTCTTAGTAACAGCGAAAATCCTGATAAGCGGTTTCACATGTCAATAGTATGTGAAACAATGTTGAACCACTGCTCTTATTCAAGAGCATTCTGGAACTATTTTCATCCATCCTTATTTAGAAATTTAAAAGATACCCTTAGA
Source organism: Nesogale talazaci (assembly GCA_004026705.1). Lineage (NCBI taxonomy): Eukaryota > Metazoa > Chordata > Mammalia > Afrosoricida > Tenrecidae > Nesogale > Nesogale talazaci. The sequence goes on from PVJH01029433.1 coordinate 4,824, forward strand.
CATGAGGATGTCCAGACAACATTTTATATATTTTAGGCATGTGGTTAGGAAGGATTAATCCCTGGAGAAGAACATTTTACTTGGTAAAAGTGAAGCTTAGTGGAAAAGAGCAAGATGCTCAGTAAAATGAACCGACACAGTGACTACAACGGTAGGCTGATGCATAGCAACAATGGTCAGGATTGTGCAGGCCTTTCCTCCTGGTGTAGGTAGGGTCACTGTGGACTGGAACTGCTCTATAACACCTGGCATGCACAGCTGCAACATTCTTTTGATTACAGTGCTCCCATAATTTCTCTATGGCTATTAATTCATGCTATTAATGTCCCTGATCAAATGATAACCTTTCAAAAGGGGTTTCCATTCCTCCATGTTATACTATCAGCAATGGTGCTATCCTTCCTCACCTATTACAGTCTATCCCCTGCACACATTTATTTTCAAGGGAACATCATTTGCCTCTGCCTTGTAGGTGAATAGCTCAGCTTCCCCTTCAAGAAAGACTTTCAATCTACTTTAAGGAGCAAAGGTCCTAGGTCCTCGAATGGCAACACCTTCACTATCAGCCTTGGTGTCAAAGCTTAAACTCTTCCTATGCACACCTCACCTGGTCATTTATCACTGGGCTAATAGGTCATGCCATTTCTATTCAGGTGAAAGCAGGCTTTTGTAATTAATTGATCGTTGTTGCTGAAGAAATTCATGGTCAATTTTCTTGTATTTCTTTGTCAGAACTGAGTCATAACCTGAACATTTTCTGTCCCATGCTGGCTGTTCACCTGTGTTCGTCTGAGACATGGACACTCCCCTTTGTAGAGGGAAAGAGTTTTGTATACAAGAGCAATGGAATATTGAAAACATGCCCCTGCCCAGTCCAGATCAAGTCCATAAGTCTGAAATGTGCCCATATATCTGATACCAATCTACAAAGTCCTCTTCAAACTCACAAATACATGTAATGCTGCCTAATGCAGCAAAATCACAGGCCAGTGGGTTGAGTCTTGTAAGTCCAGTAGTGTTGTAAGCACCTCGACACTGGCATGGTTCTCTACGGGGTTTCTCTGGCTCCCAAGGTCTGGTTGCATCAGGGTTGGTCCATGTGACTTCTCCAACTTGCAGGGTGTAGTGCCATGTTTCTTGTAAGTAGAGTGTCTCTCAGAGAGTGAGCGGAGAGGATGTGTCTACTGCCTCTAAGGAGGAAATGCAGGAATTTCCAGAATTCTCAGGAGAAGGCCATGCTCACACAAGGCCTCACTGACTATGATCCGATTGACAAACTAGCCTCCAACTCTTCACTCTTAGTCTACTCAGGTCCCATTTGAGACCAGATTATGTACTACCACATCACCTTTCCTTTCATAGAAGTCAGATCTGCATTGTACTCTGAAAACACACCTGTCCAAATGTGCTAACTGCTTTAATATTTTACACCCTGTTTCTTCTTAAATTTGTTATAATTCTAACTCTATCTTTTGCATGCTTCTTGAAGGACCTAAAGAACATAGCATTATTTGATAATTTGGTTGTCTATTTACTGAACGTCCATCTCCCTTCACTAAATTGTAAGCTGGACTTGAAATAGGTTTTTGTTTTGTGTTCCCAAGATATCCTCAGTGCCTAGAGCATATCTATACATAGTGGTTATCTAATATAATGTTGTATGACAATTAGCACACATAACACCAATACCACACCTAATTATCAGGAAGTGTTGATTGTCTAGTTGAATGGCAAGTTATAGTCCTGCAATGCTTCTCTTACCCCAAGTAATGTCCAACTAGAGACTTATTCTCTCAGAGGACTCAAGAAACTGTCAGGATATGCTTGAAAAAAATGAAAAGCAAGGCTTAGTGTGCCTTATGATTTATTAATCAATTATAAACTTAAATCTGTTTAGCAGCATAAACAACGTTAAGATAACAACATAATAGCTCTCTTTTTCTATTAGAGACGTAGTTCTGACACTCTCCTTAATAGAAACCAAATGAAAAAGCAAATCAAGATTATGAGATGCATTTCACTCTGATATTGATTTGCTAGTTCTAGCTTTGCAATAACTTACCCACTTAAAGCATATCTAAAATAGAAGCCACCTATGAAATGACTAAAAATGAATCAAGAAGAAGACAAGTGAGAACATATTTGTAGTGATGTAAAAATCAATTTTATTAATGTAAAAATTAGATCAATATTTTCCAGTGTTTGCCACAGAATGTATATTGTCCTTCTATGATCTGAATGTATTAAACATGTATACATTTCTGAGTTCAAATATGAAATATATGTCAAGTATTATTCTTCATATACCACATTCCATGTCCACTTAGATTTGTGTGAGAGCTAAAAGTGTGAATATTTTGCACCAGATTTCAATGTTAGACCTTATACCAGAGCTACACAATTTATAAGGTACAAAACAAGAGTGTTTATAAGAACATAAACGCTAAAAAATGATGACTTAAATACTGACATACATAATATACTTTTAGAATATTACACAAAATAAGTAATTATCAATTACTTTATAACAAAATTTTATATTTTGTTGAGCATCTTTAAAATTATACTCTGATATTCAAATAGAATTTTTGTTAAGTTACATACACTATTGTAATTCACCTTATTTATATATGGGTACCCTAATTTAGGAAAGAGACACAAAGGCACAAAGACATTAAGGCACAAAAAAGTATATAGTCATTTGAAACTTCTTAGAACTTTATATGCACAAGTATTTGTTGCAAAAAAAAGTTCATTGAGCCATGCATTATTTTTTGGAATTAAAAATAGTTGCTCTTTAGAGTATACTATTTTTCTTATTTTTTCTTAATACTTGTATTAAACATCAGGATATAAAATCAGTATATTGATCATTTGGGAAGCAATCAGACATTGGGGATATTTAGACACCAACTGTAAGTTTGCCATGTGAATGATCTGAGAAATTTAATTAGGAAATTAATCTTTCTTAACCACTACCTATATGTTTTACTAGATAGGAAGTTCCATTGAAAGGTACTCCATTGGTAATGCGCTTTAGGTGCTTGACTACTATGTAATACTGCGCAGTATTAATACTATGCAGCATTTAAGATGGCACAGAGTTTGCCACACTCTTTTATCTAAAGAAGGCAGCAAAGACAAAGCATCCTGCACAGAGTGAAAGCTGTCTCTTCGGGCCCGTGGATACTTGGTCCAGATGGCAAGTGTGAAAACTGTCTAGAGCTGAGAAGGAGATTAAAATGAAGCAATGAGTTTTGATTGCCTGATTAATCATGTTGAAGCAGTGCCCCCCAAAGACAACGCTTAACTTTACTATACTCTATGTCTGAAAAATAATTCCTCTTTTCTAATTTTTTTCAATTCAGTGCAAAAAAATAGGATTCTTATGTAGTTAGGTTGTTCTTTTATTTTTGTAACTTACTAGAGCCAGTTTGATCTCTATTAAATGATTACCTCTGTGGTTGAAATAATTGTTTGCCATAATTATATTGTAGGCAAATTTGTGAAGGAAATTGATTTAATTAATATTATCGTTATTTCAACTAATATGCAAATGGAAAATATATTTTATTTTTTAAAATGAAATCTTCAAATTGTATATCCATCCTGTGAAACATTCTAGCTGTGTATTAGCTTAATCTTGAATCAGCTGATGAAAATCATAGTAAGAAATGTATTTGCTTAAAGGAATACATTTCAATGGTCATATCTCTTCCATTTGATAAAACAAGATAAGTGTTATCAATGAAGATTATTTAGTAGAAACTAATTTTCATTACTATAAATTGTTTTGGGATAGTGGGTAGAAACAAGAAAATAAAGGGAAAAATGTAGGAAACATTTCAATGTTAAAAGGTTCATCTCTGTTGTATTTTGTCCTTCTTGGTAGTCCCCTTGAATCTTTAGATTGTGTTTTCCCAAGTTTCTTTGTATATCAAATGCAGGATAGATGAATCTGGAGATAATTAGAATAGGGGATTCTAAGATGCCTGACAGGTGTGATGGGAGCTAGCTGATTAAGGGGTCCAAGAAGGGAGATAATATTTTGAAATTTATTTGGGCAGCAATTGTAAAATATTGCTTGACATGATAGAACATGGATATTGATATTTATATTAGGTCATAGAATGATTTGGTGAAAAAATAGATGCTCTCCAATTATTTTCAAATTTAAAATAGTACTACAGTTTTATGATAATGAAGATTTTACTTGATGGATTTAATACAGTAAAATAGCTATCATTATAAAATGTAGTATTTAAATAGAATTCACACATTCCACACCTAAATTTAAAATGAAACTCACACATGTCAATTTATGTGAAAAAAAACTCTACAGAGTCTAAAGAATGCTCGGGAATTATGTGACAATAGGCTCAAAATGACCACTTTATTTCTGAGTATTCCTTTGGATAACAGATTATATATGTTTTAAGAAATCTATAACCTGTGTTATGTGATTGTGTAATAATAAGTAAATTGTTTTTAATAGAGAAGGTATTTGGAATAGCAAACAATTCAGTGTGTTTAAGGAATAGGCCAAACTTACCTGTTAGCCAAAGAATATTAGAAGGCTTATTCTGAATTGCACATGCGTCTAAATATAACTGGAAGCCATAACTTGCAAGAAGGTGGGAGTTTGGGGCTAAGGATAGCATCTTTTTGTTTCTTTTTTTTTTGGGGGGTGGGGGGAATCACTGCCTTCTGGTGGTGGGAATAGGAGGTCCAGCCTTGCTGCTGGATTTGAACCTCCAACCCAGTGGGTAGCAGTCCTGCACACAACCACTACGCCACCGGGGTTCAGCCTGTTTGTTTGTTTGTTTCAATGACAGAATAAGCATTCCAAATTTCTACTTATGTCTGCATGCATAAGGTGTTTATAAGTACTAGTATAGAATATATCATATATGAAGGAGAAAATAGAAGATAAAGCAGCTTGAAGAGTAAACTGCAGTCATTTGATAGGCAACATACTAATTACTGTCCACCCTTATATTTAACAGGTACATGTTCTGTGTACAGAATTGTTTTTCCTTCCCATATAGTTTTACGGTATCACTAAATGAGAGCTTATTTATAGAATTTATTTATTATAGAATGCTTGAAACAGTGACAGGGCATACAAAAGCATACTATACTATTTTAGAGCAGTGTAAATGCAAAGGTGGCCCCATCATTGTGAACTAACTTGTCCTACCACATAAAGTATAACCCAGAAACTGTCAGCCTGGTACAAGAATGGATTTGCATCTTAAAGTTTGAACTGACGCTCCAGATTGAAAATGTCACAATGCGAGGAAGGACGACCATCTTTCAGGGCGCAGTGTACATGCTCAATCAGTAAAAATGAAGAGATGTTATATCCCCTGTTGGTTGACTTACAGAATGGAAGTGCCTCATTGAGGATATGAGTCCTCTCATTTTTCACCATTCCCTGTAGTTCCTTACAAAGAGAAAAGATTGAAGTTATCAAGGATTTCATCTTTCTTGGGCACGCAATCAATGGTCATTGAAAGAGCAGTCAAGGCATCAAATAAGGCCTGCATTGGGTAAAATGTGCTCTCAATACAGCTTTAATGTGTTGAAAAACAAGGATGCTATTTTAAATATTGAGGTGTGCCCCTACAAGCCATGAAGTCATGGTATTTGCTTCTCTCTCTCTCTCTCTCTCTCTCTCTCTCTCTCCATAGTTCAATTGAGCTATAGTTAGCATATAACCCAATGGTTCAATGATCTTGAGAAGCGTTGTGAAACCATCATCACAATTCATGTTGGCACATACTTTTCATTCTTGTACACACTGGTGGTGAATCCCATTTCTCCAAACTGCATATTCTCTGCGTCCAGGTAATCATGATTCTGTCTGCTATTTTCAGAAATTCACCCATCACAGCTTTCCTGTACAGAAAAAACATATAAAACAAGGACAAAAATGCAAAATCATGGGCTGAGCCCCGGTGGCGTAGTGGTTGTGCGCGGGACTGCGGCCCACTGGGACGTAGGTTCAATTCCAGCAGTGGGGCTGAGCCTCCTACTCTCACCACCAGAGAGCAGTGATGCCCCCCTCCCAAAAACAAAACAAAAGAAAACAAAAAAAAATGCAAAACCAAAAAAGCATCAAGGACAAAGCAGAGAATGTGAATAAGTAGAATAAACTCAAAATGGGTTCAAAGGAAGACAATAATGATCAGGTGTTACAATTCAGTCTAAGCACTGTTCATGTGCCTCGTCGGTTGACAGTGAGGATTCTCTGGGGATCTAATGCATGGAGGGATCTTGCAAATGAATTTTCAGCTTCCACCATGGTCTGCTGTGTTCTGTAAACCTGGTGTTTAGAACTTAAGTCCAAGAGCAGTTTCTTCTCCTGGATTTGGATCTTATTATTTACAATCCTTGGGTAACACAAGTTGGAATGCATCTTCTGTTTGGATGTAGCTGAAGCCATGGCATTGTCAATGCCTCATTTGCATGTGAAACTGGATGATAGATAAGGAAAATCAAATAAGAATCTATGCTTTGAGTTATTATGCTGGTGAAGAATAATGAAAGTATCGTGGACTACCCAAACAGTAAACACCTCTGTCTTGGCAAAGGTACAGTCAGAATGCTCCTTAAAGGAAAGAATGGTATGGCTTCTTTTAAAGGACATTGAACATGTTATCAGAAGAAATAAGATACCTTATCAGGCAAGATATTTCTGGTGAAAGACAGCATACTTGGTGAAATAAAAGGGCAGTAAAAAAGGGGAAGATCCTTGAAAGGATTGGTTGACACAATGGTTGCAACAATGACCTCAAACCTAACAGGTGAGAGGATGTGAGACTGTTCTTTATAGCAGTCCTCTGAATCAGAATCGACGTGGTGGCACTTAATAGCAACTACCCAGTGGTTCCTTAGAAAGCATGTGTTCTCTAACCTCGCTTGGTTTGATTTATAGTTTCCATAATAACAGACCTTCCATGAGGGAACACAGGTTTTACAGTTAAATTTCAAGTGATGTACTTAGCTCACCTCAGAATCCTGTAGCAAAGAAAGAACTTACCATGCTGGTGATATTGTGCTCATTAACCTTGGGGGTGTAGTGGTTCCATGTTGGAATACTAACTGCAAGGTCACAAGTTCAAAACCAGCCGTGACTCTGCTTGAGAAAATCCAATGGTTCTAGTCCCATAAAGAGTTATCGTATAGGAAAATCACTGGGCAGTTCTACCTTGTCCTATAGGATCACAATGAATTGACCTCAACTCAATAGCAGTGAGTTTGTTTTTGGGATGATGTAGGGCAGCAGATGCAATGTAGAATATTTATATAAGTGCAAGAATGACCAAGTTGTGCAATTATGACATTCAAAGTATATTAACAGATATTGATAGATTAAAATAACTGAATTAATGTGTAACAATTGCTGAAGTACTTTTATAAAGAGTATAACACATTGTAAATATACTTGGAAAGACAAAAGAAATTGTATGAGTAATTCACCAATGTCATAAAATTGATTAAAGAAAATAGGTAAAACTTGCTATTTCATTTATAACTCCTTTGTGGAGCTATCTTTCCCTTAAAGCCTTAATTTAAAACTGCATCTTTGTTTTATCCATATGTAATTTTCTTTATTCTTATACACTTTGTCTCATGCCTATTTCTGGCTATAATTTATTTTTTCATTATCTACAGTGTTTATTTTTTTCATCATATGTCAAATTACTTTGATTCCTTAAAAGCTCATAATAAATCATTTCAAAATAAAACATTTCAAAATGTCTTAACACACTTCCTCTTTTTAGATAAGCATGAAATTTCTTTATTCAACATCTCATTTGCTTGCACAGCATGACTGCGAATCTGCACTAAAATTAATTTTTTGTGTTCTTGGGTAGACATATTTCCTTGTGGGTCAGTATTATCAATACAAAACTGTTTACTATGCACAGGTGGTAGCAATATCTATATTTTAATGTATATAATAGTGGCCTAATCGATAGCCAAACTATTTAAATGATATATCACAGCAGTATGTTTTCACTTATATAAGCATATGTGAAATGAAAATATGTTGGTGTGAATACACAGTATTAGAATTTGTTCCAGAAATAAAATATATTATCAAGATTATCTGCATTTCTTAAACTTATGGCGATTAATTTTCTTTTAAAATTTTGTCTAACTTCTAAATTGAATTTGTATCATTAAGGTGTTGCAATGAGTAAATTTGCAAAAAAAAAAACAAAAAAACCTCATGGCCTGAAGTTGCTATTGATCAGTTGTTTGGATCATATTTTTAAAGGAATCACATAAACATTTTCACTGATAATCTAACCAACAAGGGGCAGGGGAGAGGATAGCTTTTCCTTCATTCATGGATCTACTTTAAATATGTATAATGAGAATTATATCTATGTGGAGTTTTATTTCCTTGTGTTCATTGACACACAGTCACAAATTTCATTTTATAGAACCTTCAGTGTTAATATCATTGCAAATGAAGTCATTTATATCTGATTCACATATGAAGGAAGATAGGTCAAGAGGTATTTTTACAGGGTCTCCAATACATACCTGCAAGAGTTTATTCCGTGAATTTAAACAATTCTTTCAAGTCGATGAATGGCTGCAGAGAAACTTTGTCAGGAATACATGTTATTCTTCTCAGAGGGCCTTCAAAAAATATTCCAATCAAAACAGTGGTTCTAAAGGAGGACCTGCTAGGTCACGACATTCAAGGTAGAAAGACCAACTCAGAAAGCTGTGGTCACTTGTTAAGGAGATTCTAGAGAGATAAACTTGATGGGTACTCACAATGGACACATGATGAACCAACTGCTCTAATATTCCCCGTTCAGACTTCCTTTTGCCTCCCAAACGCAAAGGAGCCTATTTCAGTGTGTTGAGGATGTCAAAGCAATCATTTTGAAGAGTGCCAAAATCTTTAGGTAAGGGACATAGACCTGTAAATGTAGCTTCAGAAGTATATAGACCTATATGGAAGCTAAGTCAAGAAACAATGGCTTTAATATTCTACATTTTATTTATCTATATTTCCTTTTCATTAATCATTTCATTGGGAGCCCTTACATATACAAGGCATACATAGTTCAATTAGATCAAGCATCATTATACAATTACAGCCACCATCACTTTCAAAATATTTTCTTTCTTTTTGAACTCTAATATCAGCTTCCTTTTTCCCTTCCTCTTCCACTCAACCCTCAAGGACCCCTTATTATTATACAATATATTGCTATTATTATTATTTGCCATATATTACATTATCCAATGTATCCATTCACCTGCAATTCTGTTATTCATTCCTCTTGTGTGGGGTTATGTTCATCATTGCTATCAGTTCTCCCCACCTTTCTCCTCTCTCTTTCTTCACCACATTTGTGTGTGCACCTGTTTTGTCTTCAGTGATCATTTTGGGAAGGTGAGTATTCATACAGAGCCACATTATTAGAACAAACCATTCTTGTACTAAGGTAAGTTCAACACAGTGCCCCAAAGTCCTTCTGCTTCTTTTTTGTGTTTGCATATATATACAAATTCACCTGTCTTTATATATTTACATACACATATCTATATTTATACCTATGTATAAGTTTTACTTTCTTCCTCTTTTTTTTCTTTCTTCCTGTCACACCATCATTTTTACCCATTGCACAGCTTTCAGTAATTTCTCTTGGATACATTTCACTCAGTCAAACATGACCAGGAACAGTACATACTCCTCACCATCAATTTTAGAACACTTGCTATTCTATAGTACCTGCTGTTATTAACTCACTACTCCCCCCACCTCTGCCTCTTTCCCTCCCATGCTCCCCTTCCCTCCAACCATCAATCTGGTCACTGTCTCCTTGTGATTACTTTTCCTGCCTATCTTGTACCGCTAGACACCAAAAGAAACACAAAACAAAACAAAAAGACGATACAAATAGTTACAGGCCTAACTGCCCTCCTTACTCAGTATAGATGACTATTTCTCTGTTAAACAGGGAAAGGGACATGTTATAAATTTTCAATCCTGTTCTCATTTCCTTCAGTGTTCATATCCCAGGGCATCTTACCTAACAGCCACTTAGATCCTTTTAGTCTTCAGTATTTGTGATCTAGAAGTGTGCTTCCCCAAAGTCCCTATTGGTCTTCCTGCAGACAAGGATGGAGTAGTTTAGTGATCCCCAAATGCCGCTAAACTTTTATATTGTCCGCATGACTCCCTTGTGATTACCCCAACCAGTTCAGATGATGTGCCAAGTGCTGCTTGCTGAGTCAGAAGTCTACAAGTAGTATTCTTCAGGGACTTCTGACTTGGCTCCCAATGCTGGTCTGTTGCGCTCCCTTCTGGTTTTCCCATGCGGGTTGGTCAGACTGACTGCTCTCTTAGAAATGTATTTTCAATGCTCTCTTCTGTAACGCTATTATCTAGGGAATAAAAGTGGGGGCAGGGGGCATCTTTGTCAGGCATTTCCCTTTTGCAGGGGGGGATATGTTAATCTTTCTCCATTAATTGTATTGTTCACTCTAGGATTTTCATATATAGCTTGTATTAAATTGATATAATTTCCTTCTGATCCTATCTTCTTGAGTTTCTAAATTAGGAATGGGATCTGAATAGGAGGTCAAATGTTTTTACTTCATCTGTTGATGTTATCTTGTGATTCTTGTCTATTTTCTTGTCAATGTGATGGATTTTAGAATGTTGAACCATTCCTGCATCCCTGGTATGAAACCCACTTGGTAAAGATGAATTATTTGCTTCATATACCTTTGTATATTTTGGTCAAAATTGTATTAAGGGGTTTTGCATCAAAGTTCATTTGAGATATCAGCCTATATTTCTCTGTTGTTGTTCTTTTGTGTGTGTGTGGAGGGGGGAATCCTTGCCTTGCTTTGGGTACCAGCATTATACTAGTTTCATTAAATGTGGTTAGGAGTTTATCGTACTTTTCTATATTCTGGAAGGGCTTGTGTAGATTTGGTGCCAGCTGTTCCATGAATGCTTGATAGAATCTTCCTGTAAAGCCATGTGGGACAAGACTTACTTTTAGTTAGTAGTTCCTTGTTAACCATTACTTTATTTTCTATCCACCTGTTCAGGTTTTTGAAATCTACATGAGATCATATGGAGAGGGTTTGCTTTTACAAGTGTTTGTGTATGTCTTCCAAGTTGTTGCATTGTATGGAGTACAGACATTCATAGTATTGCCATGTTTTAATTTCATTATGGTCCTTTGTAATTTCCACCAGTTTTATTCCTCATCCCTAATATTGGCATCTCCTCCTTCCTATCTTTGAGATTTCCCAGCAGTTTGTGTATTCTGCTAAACCTTTTGAAGAAACAGTTTTTCCTGCATTGATTTTTGCACACTTTTCTTATTTTCCCATTCATTTACCTCTACCATGGTTTTTATAATTTGCTTTCTTTTACTATTAAAATAATTTAGTTGACTCTGTTCCAAATCCTCAAGGTCTTATAGTAGAGTATTGACCATAAGTCTGTTTTTCTTCTTCATATATGCTTCAATTGCCATCAACCATAGTCTGATAACTGCCTTTGTTGTATCCCATAGATTTTTGTATATTGTATTCCCATTCTCATTAGTTTTTAGAAATTTCTTAATCTCATTTCTAATTTGGGCCAGTACTCACTCCTTTTGAAGAATAAACAAATTCAATATCTGAGTACTTGCCCCCCTGCACTTTTTTTTAAATCTTACTGTTATTGAGTTCCAGCTTTATGGCCCAATGGCCAGTGAAGGAAATTTGAGGGACCTTTACATGTTTTAGCTTACTCAACTTGAATTGTGTCCCAGCATGGGGTCTTTTTTCAAATATGTGCCATGTGCACTTGAAAATATTTTTGTTTCATTTCATTTATTTATTTATTTATTTTAAATTAAAAATCATTTTATTGTGGGCTCATACATAATTTCTCACAATACATAAACATACTGTGCCAAGCACTTTCACATGTCCGCTGCTGTTATTGTTCTCCAATCATCCACCTTTTCCCTTGAGCCCCTTGTATCAGCTTTTCCATCCCTTCCCCTTTTCCCCTGCTCTCACCTCCCCACCAACCCTCAATACATTATTATTGTTCTGTCATATCTTACACTGCCTGACCTCTCCCCCGACCCACTTCTATGATGCCTGTTCTTCAATAGGAGATTCTGTGTATATCCTTGCAGTTGACTCCATCTCTCTACCCCACCTTCTCTCCACCCTTCCAGCAGCTCCAATCTAACCACTGGCTCGAAGGGGCTCATCCATCTTGGTTTCCCCATATCTCCACCTCCCCTCTCTACTAGTGTACCTTCTCCAGTCCATCTGGATTTGTAAGGAAGAGTTGAGGCCATGATGGTTGCGGGGGAGGAAGACTTGAGGAACTAGAGGAAATTTGTATGCTTCATCGCTGCCCTATTGTTCCCTGACTGGTCTGTCTCCTCCCCTTGACTCCCTTGTAAAGTGGGGACCAATTATGTGCCAGTGGGTCTTAGGACCCCACCCTGCTCTCCCCCTGATTTGTGGAAAATTATTTTTTAACAAAGATTTTTATTGGCACATAATCCATATAACATGCAATTCAACAGTTATGAGTGTTATGACCATTACCACAGATAATTTTAGAACATTTTCTTCTTTCTTGTTCTTGTTATTAGCTCCCTATTCCCCCCAACTTCCTCTCCCATACCACCAAGAAACTACTAGTTCAGTTATTGTCTCTAACAATGTACCTATACTAGATTTTGTATACAGAAAACGTGCAAAAACAATAATAAGAGATGAAAGCAAAAACATACCCAAAAAACCTAGCAACAATAATAAAATTAAGCAGAGGCAACCCTTAATAGAAAAGGAAGTAGAAAATATTTAAAAACCTGGACCAAATATAAGTTGGGTAAAAAGAGAAATCAAATGACAAGGTGTTAAATCATTGCATTTTTAACGATTCACTTTGCAATGTCCTCTGCAAGGTTCTTCATATTCCTCATCCTTGTGCAAGGGGATTCACCCTTGCATTCCCTCCACCCCACCCTCTCTCCACCCCTCCAGCAGCTCCAATTCATCTACCAGGCTGAGGGGCTCAACCATCTTGGTCTCCCCACATCCCCAGCTCCCCTCTCCACTAGTAAACCCTTTCCGGTCCATCTGGATTTGTGGGGTAGAGTTGGGACCATCATGGTTGAGGAAGAAAAGTTTCAGGAACTAGAGGAAATTTGGATGCATCATCACTGCACGGCTGCCCTCAATTGGTCTGTCTCCTCTCCATGGATCCCGTGTAAAGGGGTGACTAATTACCCACCAGTGGGCCTTAGGTCTCCACCCTGCTCTCCCCCTTATTCGTAATAATGAGATACTTGTTCTTTGATGCTCGATACCTGATCCCTTTGGCTGCTCTTGATCAGACATGCTGGTGTGCTTCTTCCATGTGGGCTTTGCATGGTCTACACATGTCCTCAATGAACACAGTGATATGTGTGTTTTGCCTAAACCTTCCACCACTGTGTGGCCACACTGGCTATTATGTTTCTTCTGTGTGGGTGTGGTCTCTTCCCAAGTAAATGGTCTATTGTATATCTTCAGGCTTTTAAGACCCTAGACAATACATCCTATGATGGTTAAACACCATCAGGTTCTTCACCACATTTGCCTGTGCACCCATTTAACTTCAGTGATCGTGTTGGGCCAGAGTGGCAGTCATGTGCTTATGTAAATTTTATGATTCAAATGTAATCTGGAGGCCTCTGTGTGGACATGGCTTTCACCTGAGACTCCTGGGAAATCTCACGATATTTCCCTCATGAAGATGAGAAGCTATCTCCCCCAGTTGTTGGGAGTTAGTCTCAGAGATGATTAATCACAGACAAGACAAGCTGGCAGCATTTGAGAAGCTGGAGGACCCGGCGGAGAGACCACACAGTTTTGCCCTGATGGAGCCTCTGCCAGCGATGAGTTGCTTCTGCTGTTGATGGACCCTGAGCCCTGGAGGCGAAGTGTCCTGCCAGCACTGGGATTCTACACCCTCTGACCTGTGACAAAGATTTTATAGACTCATTTCGGGCATATGGGTTAATTTCGGACTTATGACTTTGAACTGGACTGGGCTGGGATGCTTTCTCCATGTCCCATTCCTTTTGTATATAAACCCTTTCCTTATATCGATATGCGTGTCCTTGAATTTGTTCCTCTAGTCTACCCAGACGAACACAGCCAGTGAGCCTCATGGAATACCAGATTCATATAGCAAAGTATTCTTGCATTGAGGGAGCACCAGGGTGAGGACCCAAGGTCCACTTTGCTACTATAGTATTTGGCCTATAGATATGTTCTTAAATTTATCCCCACTTTGTACTAGATAGTTGTATGTATGTATGGATGGACATACCTATGTTTAGACCTCTGCAAGTGCCCTTTGCCCTATAGCTCTTCCCTCTATTTCCTTCCATCTCCCTCCTGTCTCACCATCATGTTCCACCTTCATTGGCGTTTCAGTGCTTCCTCACAGATTCATTGTCCTTGCTTACTCCCGACCAGGCTTCCCACACCCACCTTTGCATCGATTCCAGACCACTTGTTGTTCCCCTACCCCCATCCATGTGTTTGTCCACACCCCCTTCTCCAATCCTCCCTCGTGTCCCCAGGAATCACGGTTTGCCCAGTCCTTTCTGTGTCGCATTGGGTCTCCAGAGGGATGTATTCCTCTGAGCATCATGTGTTGGCGTGGAGCTTGGACCAGCTCTCTTCCTCTTTCTCCCTTCTTGTCTTAGTCCCTGTGGGTGTGGGATGCTGGCCCTTGTCCCAGCCTGTTCTCTGCCACGCCCACTTCTAGGAAAGGAGTCCATCTGACTCTGGTTGTATCTGGCTCTGCAGCTCTCTCTCTTCTTGCGTCCTTCCATGCGTCTACGCTGTCATCATGATTGGGTGCTTTATGGTAGGAATCGCTCGCCCACTCTGGTTTCTGTGGTTTCATTTTTTTTTTTTAAGTTGGATGGCGAGCTCTGACTATGTCTATCAGGGTGAGTAGTGTGTATTTGTAAGATTTAGTTTTATAGACTCCTTTTTGAGCTCCTTTCCCACTTATCTGTCTTTTCAGAGAGTAGTATATTGAAATCTCCTACTATGATTGTTGATTTTGTCTTTGCTTTTTCATCCTTTGAAAGATTTGATTGATGATTTTTGTCGTCTCTCTTTGGGTATGTATATGTTTAGTACGGTCACTGCCTCTTGGCCTAATAATCTCTGAGGTATTATGTAGTGCCCATTCTTATCTCTTGTTATATCCTGGACATTGAGATTGAATATTTCAGAAATTAATATTATAACTTCTGCTTTTTAAAAATTTACCATACCTTGATATACATTTTATCAGTTTCTGATCCTCAAAATATTTGTGTTTGTGAATTTGAGATTTCTTTATTGCAGACCTAGATTTTTTAAAAATATAGATTTTATTGGGGAGGTCTTATAGCTTTTTTAACATTCAATACATCATCTGTATTAAGATTGATGGGTTGTTTCCTAATTCATCTCCTATTCTTTGTCTTTTAATGGGTGAATTCAGACCATTGACATTCAAAATCATTATACCTAACAGGATTCTTTACTGTCCTATCATACTATTTGTGATACATATTTCCCTACTTCCATTCTTAGTAACATGTTGTACATATGGTGGGGGAGTATTAATTCTTACCTTCTTATTGGACCAATTATCTCTCAGGCATTGCTTTCAGTGTATTAACTTCTGGATAGTGTTACACTATGTGGTGGTCTCATTTTTGTGTTCTGTAGATATTGGTCTTCTATTATAAGTTACTTGGGAAGAATTTTTTGTAGAGCTGTTGGTTTTTGGTTGGTTGGTTAGTTTAACATGGTTTCTAATTTTTTCCCTGTCTGGTAAAATTCTTACCACTTCATCTATTTTGATGTACAGTTTGACAGGATAAAGGATTGCTGTTATTCTCCTTCAAATTTTGGAAGATATTATTCTAGTGTCTCTTCTTCATGGTTCCTGCTGGTAAGTTTGAGCATAACCTTATCTGATTACCCTGAGAGGTAACTGCAATATTTTTTGTCTAGCTGCTCTTAGGATTTTCTCTTTTTCCTCAAGATTGGTACATTTGACTAGCATATGTCTTGGTGTCATCTTTTGGGGATTCATTTAATTGGTGTCCTCTGTTTCCTGGATTATTATCTGATTCTCATTCATTAAATTGGGAAATTTCTTCCCAGGATTCCTTCACTACTTTGGCTGTTGATTTCTTCCTTAAAACTTACTCTTTTATCCAAATTATTCAAGTACTGCTCCTCTTCATAGAATCGCTAATTTTTTATGTTTTCTTCAGCTTCTTTGATTATCTTGTTTGTATGACTTTCCTGATTTTTGAATTCTACTTGGCTATCTTTGAGGACACTGATATGATTCTCCACCTTTTTCAGCTTGTTCATAAGGTCCCTTCCTATAGATTTTGCATTGTCCCTTAATGTTTTTATTTTCCTTTGGTATGTGGACTCTATCCCCGCTATTATTGCAAGCTTTTTCTGCATTGATACCTCATATGCTACATGACTCGAAGAATTTCTTTCTGTCACAGTCCAAAGTCTCCTTCTTCTATGAGCATCACTATGTTCAGTTCCTCCTCAAACATTTTTTTTTCTTGCTTTCTTGCAATAGTTGCTTATATGAGCTGTTGTCTGTATGTCATTTGGTGGAACTTTGAACTATTCTTCTGGGAGTCCTGGAGCCCTGATTTTTCTCTCAGCGAGACTAGAAAGAATGGTTCTAAGGACTATCTGGAGTGAACTGCACTGATGGATCAAGTTGCATTTCTATCTTAGTTGGGTTTACTCTCCCCATAGAAAGCCATGGTTATCTATTTTGAGGGAAGCTCAGTTGGCCAACAGAGACAGCACAGACAAGGTTGTACAGACAATGAGGTGTGCCAATCACACGGGATGTGGGGAGTCTGTGGTGTTGTGGCTGTCTGGGAGTATGTGGCAGCAGTTGTGCAGGCTATGGTGTCCCAGACATCAGGCCACAAGGCATCACAGTTCTGTAGTGCATGGGGGTAAGGGCAGCAAAGATTAATAGCATGGATAAGGTTGTGGCCTTCAGCCTGAAGCAGAGCCCTGATTGTTACGAGGTTTGATTTAGGTCCTGAGCCCCTACTCCAGTGACCAAAGACATTGTTCAAGTTAGGATCAGAGATGAATTTGTTATGAAATCAAGTATAATTTGCTTATATAACAACACTCTCTACAGAACAATAGATGACATGTCTGCAGATATTCTTCATCAGGTGATGCTGGAAATTAAATCTGCTGCACTTCCAATAGTGAACATACAGCTTGATGAATCTAAAGATGTTGAGAGCTATTCACAGTTACTGGTTTATGTGAGATATATTAATGATGGCAACGTTAAAGGTGAAACTCTTTTTTTCAAACCTCTTGAAATGATAACTACTGCACATGATGTATTTGATGCAGCTGGTTGATTTCTGAAAGAGCATAAAATCTCTTGGGGAAAGATTTGTGATGTTTGCACATATGGTACTCCAGCTATGCTCAGAGGTCAATAAGGATTTTGATGTTTGGTAGTAAATGAGTCACCAAAATTCTTCCGAACTCACTGTATTATTCATTGACAGATATTAGCAACAAAGATGTTGCCACAAGGGTTACAAGGTGTAATGGCAACATTGTAAGTTCCATCAATTATGTAAAGGTGAGCACTTTAAACAGTTGACTATTTTCACAACTGTGCAACAAGTTGGATGCACCGAATTATGCTCTGCTATTTCACACTAAAGTGTCAAAAGAAAAAGTTTTAAAACGTGTTTTTGAGCTTCATGATGAACTCAAAACATTTTTTAATCAGAAAGTACGACCCAAGTTCAAAGTACTTTTCAGCAATAAAGGAAACTGCAGAAAGGTGCTTACGTAGTTACCATCTTTGCCATCTTGAATAAACTAAATTTATCACTGCAAAAACCAAAGGCGACATTCCCCCATTTGTCTGAAGAGGTCTGATCATTTCAAGTGAACTTCAGCTTTCACAAAAAAAAAATAGATGAAAATAAAATTTGCATGTTGCTTACCTTAGGTGCTTTCTTTGAGGACTATGACATTGAACCAGACAGAAGGATTACAATGATGATATCTGTGAAAGAACACTTGCATATGCTTGCAAACAAAATTTCACCATACTTTCCAAATCTGCCTGACACCCCTTTTGGACTTGCCAGAAGCCCATTCACAGTCAAAGTTGAAGATGTTACTGAAACATCACAAGAGAAGTTTATTGAACTTAATATCAGGGATGCAGTAAGAACAGATTTCACTATTAAGCCATTAATACAATTCTGTATCAAGCGTTTGCAGTCATATCTTGTTCTGCCTGAGACTATGCTGCACCTTCTTTGATTTTCAACAATTTGTCATTTTGAAACAGTGTTTTCATTGTGGTGGAAGATGATCTTTGTTGTGCTCTTGCACAATGAATGATAATCATAAAAAAGACTGCCCTGAGAATTTCTGCAGTGGCTAACAAGAAGCTTTTTCAACCTTTGTACTGATCCTGGCTTTTTATGAATACTGTTACAAAATGTAGCCATGTATTTTACTATTCAAATTGCATCTATTTATAATAGAAAATATCATAATGTGTAATTATATATTTTTGTAATCAATCAATATTCTTCAATTATCTTCAATTTGTAACAATGAAAATATATCCCTATATTAGATATTTACATATAATTCACAACATTAGCAAAATTACAGCTAGGAAGTAACTACAAAAATAATTTTATGGATGGGTCACTCCAACATGAGGACCCATATTAAGAAGTCATGATATTAGGAGGGATAAAAACCACTGCTCTTGTCAGTCTCCCAGTCTACAAACCCAGCAAATGCCCGGGAGCTCCCTGTGCGTTTACCCTTCCAGCGACACCATCTTCCCAGTGATCCAGTGTTTTACATTTTAGTATTTTACGTTGGTCTCTGTGGTTTTCTCACATTCATTCTTACTTCCATATAGCTTCTTAATTAATGAATGCATTGCTATCTATCAGGCTCATATTCTATAACAGTTTCAAAATACATGAACTGGATTTCTAATACTCATTTTTTTGTTACATGGAGAATGAAAATAGTACTTAGTTGACAGTTATTTTAGTTTAGTATTTGTGAAATTTCATATTGAAATCCTCATCATACACTCTGACCTATATTGATCTTTCTTTAAATAGTAGCTCTTATTAGAAAGTAATATTACTAATATTTCAAATTTTTTGTACCTTTTGCATTGCTGCTACACAAAAGAAACAGATAATTCTTTTAACATAACTGGCACTACCAGTTAGCAGCTTGCTTATTAACTGAGAGATTAGTGCTTAAATTCTACCCATAATTCCCAGTAATCTACCCCTGAGAGATTACAGCCTTGAAAACTCTATGGAACAAAACATCTTCCTCAAATGAAGTCAGAATAGACTTCATTATACATAAAAATAATAACATTATATAAGATATCAAGTAAATGTTATATAAATAGCATTATATAAGCTATTAAATAAAGGTCTTTATGTATGGGAATTTAATGTATATGAATAAATTAGACTAAACCAGATGAGATCTACAGAAAAAATTAAAAATGCATTGACAGAGCCCTAAGTCACGAAGACATCTGTGTCTTCATTAATGCAATTCATTTGATCCTTATATGAGCTGTATATAGAATGACCCACTTCTATCATATGAACTGCAGCTGTGTATGCCGGACTTTATTTTTGGGTGGATATAATAATACATTGTTATCCTACTCGGTCCTTTTTGGTCACACTGACTTATTATTGAGTGTAGGGTATCTGGACCACTCATTACCAGCTGCAGTCATCTGGTCCCTACTTCCCTGGGCTTTCCAAGGCTATACATCTTTTGGAGAGAAGACAGTCTTATCTTTCTCCCACAAAGTGGCTGACACGTGTGGATCATCCACTTGGTGATTAAGAGGCCAATGTCATTGCGGTCAGAGCTAGATGGCCATCAAGCTGATTTTGACTCATAGTGACCATATGCACATCAAAACAAGACGCTGTCTTGCCCTGCGTCATTCTCAACAGTGTTTATGTGAGAGCACAATGTATCAGCACTGTTTCAATTCATCTTTTTGCCAGCCTATTCTCCCTAGTTGACTTATTTTACGAAGAATGAAGGTTTTCTAAGGCATTGGTCTCTGCTGATAACATGTCCAAATTGCTTGAGATTGTCTCACCATTTTTACTTTTAAGGAGCACTCTGGTTATGCTTCTTCTAAGACAGATGTGTTTTCTGCTTTGAAAATATTTCATTCTGTCAACCCTCTTCCTAGCACCATAATTCAAATGCATCATTTTTCCTCAATGTCCTTATTCAATGTCCAACTTTCATATGCATATGAATCAATTGAAAATACTATGGTCTGGTTTAGATGCACCTCATTCTCACCTTGATATTCTCCTGTAGCTAAGCCTGGCTAGAACTTGGATAAAAATCAAAACTTCAAGGATACACATTTGAGGCCAAAATAATCTGAACATAGTGTTTTGATATCAAGGAGATATCCTTGAAAAAGAATGTTATACTGGAGTTTGTTTGGTCTCTCTTTGTTTTGTAGATTATATTTTTACAGAATCATGTAATCTGGTGTTTTAGATAATGCTGTTCTAAGAATGTTACTAATCAAACTCAAAAAAATTCTGAGTAAATGCAACCAGTCACATATTCCCAAATTTGAGTATAAATAAAAAGAAAGGGACAGCTCAGTTCTTTGCTACATGCCTGAGCAAGCTGTAGCCCTCTCATTTCTTACAGATTCATTCTGTGAACTTTTCATTCCTCTGTATCTCCATTTATTTATAACAACATTCTCCTCTTCAACAATGTAAAAAGGCTTTGTGCAGCAGAATTACTCAAGGAAATGCATTATTTGATTTTTTTTTTTTTGTTCTCTGCTTCTATGAGCACTGGTTGTGGATTTAAGAACAATGAAATCATTAACTACCTCTATCTTTTCTCTAGTTATCATGATTATATATTTTGATCTTGTGAGAATGTTAGCATTCTTAACATTTCATTGAAATCCATACTGAAGGCTGAAGTCCTTCTTTAAGAAGAGCTTCAAGTGCTCCTTATGTTCAACAAGAAAAGCTGTGCTGTCTGA
>PVJH01029434.1:0-25918 GCA_004026705.1 Nesogale talazaci
TATATATATATATATATATATATATATATATATTTTATAAGTTAGCAACTTTATGTTTTCTATTATGTCTTAAACTAACACATCTGAAAGCTAAAATGAGCTTATGACTCTTAAAATAAAGAATAAAACCTGTTCTAATTATGTCAGAATGCATTCTATTAATAAATATTATTAGGATTTTGAAATATGCTTATAGATTGATAGAGAAAAAAATTTAAACATTTATTGGCACACAATCCACACAAAGATGTCCCTTTGAGGACTAACGTGCACCTGACTCAAACAATGGCATGTTCATTTATCTCATGCACTTGTAAAAGGTAGACAACGAATTAGAAAGACCAAAGAAAACTAATGCATTTGAATTACGGTATTGGAAAATAATATGTGCATTTCATAGAATGCCAGAAAAATTAACAAAATTGTCAATAGTTCAGTCATATCAAGAAGAGTTATACAATCATTACTACAATCGATTTTAGAACATTTTATTCTTTCTTGTATTTTTTATTTTTTAAAAGTAATCTTAATTGGGGTTCCTACAGCTCTTATAGCATTCCATATCTCAATTGTAACAAGCATATTTGCACAACTGTTGCCATTATCATTCCCAAAACATTTTTTACTTGAACTCTTTTCTTGTATTTTTTATTATAGGCACTCCATTTCCCACCAACCTACCCTGCCATAACCCCATGAAACCATGGATCTAGTTACTGTCTCCATAGATTTACCTCTCCTGAATTTCATATGTCCAAAGAATGCACCCCAAAAGAATAGCAATAAAAAGTAGAGAAATTTTTCGATAAAAAACAAAGTAGAGGCTAAGCCCCAGTGGCGTAGTGGTTGTGTGCAGGACTGCAGCACACTGGGTTGGCTGTTCAAATCCAACAGCAGCTCTCCAGGAGCAAGGCTGGATCTCCTACTCCCACCAGAGGGCAGTGATGCCCACACACAAAAAAGTAGAAAATACTTTTAAAAATTGGAACCACTTAAAATGAGTTAAAATGGGAGTCAAATGATAAGATATTACATCTTAACCTGTCTTTTTTGTTGTTAGATGCCATCGAATCTAGCTACAGGATGTTCCAACCCCAGTGTTCAACAGATTGAAACCCTGTCTACTCCTGAGCTATCCTCACGATGTTTCCCATATATCAACCCCCAGTGGCGGCCATCGTATCAGTCCATCTCATTGGGCCTTCCTCTTCAAAGTCCATTTACCTGCCTAACATGTTGTCCTTCTGCAGGGACTGGTCTCTTCTGACAAAATGTCCAAAATATGTCAGATGAACTTTTCCTATCCTTGCCTCTCTAAGGAGTACTATGCCTTACTTCTTCCACTACAGATCGGACCATCCTTTCAGCCGTCGTGGTATTTCTATATTCTTTTCCAGCACCACAGTTTAAATGCATTTATTCTCCTTTGGTCTTTATTATCCAATGTCCAACTTTCACTTGCCTATGAGGCAATTGAAAATACTGTGGCATGGGTCAGGCCTGCATTAATCCTCAAAGTAGCATTCTTGCTTTTCAATATTCTAAAGAGGTTTTGTACAGCAGATTTACCTAATTCAACATGCTTTTATCTCTTAATTACTGTTTTTTAATTACATGCTTGATCATTAGCCAACTAAGTCATTGTTAGAATTCTCCAATTTCTTCATTACAAGCTCTTGTGGTTGGTGTATAAATTTGGGTAATTGTTGTATTGATTGGATTTCCTGGAAGGTGGATAGATATAATCATATCTCTGACAGTATAGTACTTTATGATTGATGTTGCAATGTCTATTTTGACAATGAAGGCAAAATCAATCTCCTTGATTATGTTATTCCCAGCATAGTAAATTATATGATTTTCTGATTCAAAATGGCCAATACCAGTTCACTAATACCTAGCTCACTAATACCTGGGATCTTGATCTTTATGTGTTCTGCTTCATTTTGACCACTTCCATTTCTTCTAGATTCATACTTCACACATTCCAAGTTTAGACCAATAGCAGATGTTTATAGTTGCTTTGCCTTACCTTAATCATGATTTAACAGCAAATGAGTACCCCGAAGTTTCCACTCCCTCAGATTTTACCCAACTTACATCACCATGGTCAACACTGAGCAAGCAGTTCCTCCTCGATCACATGCTAAGTGCCCTCCAACCAGAGTGACCTATCTTCTGGTTTTCTCTCTTGCAGTGTTCTGCTATCATTCATTAGGCCTTCAGTATCTGACAGTGTTTTGAGTCATGCCTGAGTTTTCAGTTGTTCCTTCCTCCAAAGTGGGACGATTAGTCATTAAACTAACCACATCTGCCACAATCTGCCTTCCAAAGCACTCACAAGATAACGAAGCTAATCTATGTCAGACGAGATTTACTAGGGTTCCATCCACATTTATTTCTCCTTCACTTAAAAAAACCTGAAACAACTTTTAAGTGGGTCAAAAGAAGACCAAATAAGATATTACATTTTAACCTCGCTATGTCTATTATAATTGTCTTTACAATGCTCTCTGTCTGATAACAGAGCTGTTCACATCCCTCAAATACGCTCAGAAAGGATTCACCAGAGATTTAATCCATGTGCGGATCCTACAAATGGATGTTAGACTTCTATAGCCTTTTGCAAACTTACCTTCATGAAGGAAAAACAGAAGGTATGGGTATCAGAGCAAAGAGTGATGAAGAAATTAGATAAAGTAGTTTCTTGGGACTTAAAAGTTTGTTTAGAAATAAGCAGACAACTGTCTACATGGAAGACACACACCACCACCTCCCATGAACCAAGGAATGTAAATGATATAATCCATTGCTGAAAGAGTGGATAGTGAGATTCCGGTTTGCAAAAGTCTATAGATGACCCTAGAAGCACAAGATACTTTTGTGAGATCTACTCAGGGAATAAACTGGTTACCAAACAGGGAGAAATGCAGAGATGACTACAGCTCATTAAAATTATAAACCTGACAAATAACTGAAACCTTGTCACTTGATTTCCCTTTGGGTTTGAACTCGTTTTCAATATTTTCTGTGATTTTTAAAGTTTCACATTTTGGGTAATCTTCTTGAATCTTTGTTATGTGTTGCAGTACATGAAGTCCCGGATTGATTAAACTAGAAAGTCAACAATTAGAATAAGGGTTTCTGGGAGGCAAAGAAAAGGAGTGGGTAGTTAATGGGAAGCTGATATCAAGGGGCTCATGAGGGAAAAAATGTTATCAGACTGTGGTAGCAATTGTACAATACTGCTTGATGTGATTGAAGTGTAGAATGGTATAATGTCTGGATTCCTTCCAAATAAAATGGTTTGTAAAAAATAAAACAAAAGATATTCATGTTCAAATTCTGCCAGTTCTTCAAAATTCTTCTCAAATTCATGTATTGATTCCATCATTTAGATGGAAACCCTTCCTTTTTCTATTCCTAGTTTTTGTTTGATTTGTGAGTATTCATTTGTGTGTATCTATTCTTCTCTCCTGCATCATTTCAAATAGGGCGCATCAATGTCAGTTTGCCACTCTACTGTGTATAAAGTGAGCCACCTCAGAAGCAAGAACAGAGAACCTGGCAACCACCGAGAAAGCAGCAATATGAAAGGAATATGTCCAATATCCCTACACAGAAATGCATCACTGATGGCAGAAACAAAACATGAGCTAGCATGAAGGATTTCCTAGCCCATGAAACAGATAAAGCAAAGTGCCTTTGGTCAGGACACTTACTTGCAGAGTGAAGTGCTCTTTTGGAGTTTATCACCACAAAAATCATTTTATCACACTTACGTGAGCAGGGTAAAGGACAATAGGCTGTGTGGCTGAGAATTAAAGGACTAGATAGAGGTATACCAACTGGCATAAGAGAGAAAAAACAGCACCCCAATAGACAAAAGAACTACATCTTTAAATTTCTCTGCTTAAGACTCACAACCAATATTATATTGTCTAAGTGTTGTGTGAACATTGCAATAGATTATCAAACCCCACCGAGAAGTGGAGTGCCATGAAACGAATGGTTGGTATTAGAATAGGGCGTAGAAAGTTGGAGGGTAAAGGCACATCTAACCTCTTTAGTCATAGAAATCTGCCTTAGGCTGATCTGGAGTTGAATTGTCCTTCCCCACTGTGAAGTCAGAGGTCATTTATGGCCTCTATTCCATTCTTGTACCTCTTTTGTGTGGGCGACCCAGAGTCAATTTCCAACCAATGCACTATATGTTCATCTACCATTGATCTGTCATTGAAAGTTTGCTTGTTGCTGTGATGCTGAATAAATTTCAGCAAAACTTTCTCACTGAGACAATCTTGAGGAGGAAAGTCTGGAAATCAATTCCATAAAATGAACCAATAACATACCTATGCATCACAAGAGTCTGATCCACAATTGATCACAGAGATGAAACCAAATGAGGCATCATTTCATTTTTGTTGTTCATGAGATCACGATGAGTGGGCATTTACCAGATGGAAACTAACACAAAAAATGCACAAAACACCCTGTCATCTAATTACTGGTCTAGTGACATTGGATAGTCAATTCCAGACCAATAATAACATAATTCAAATGTTATGATTTCTTTCTATTAAGTAGACCAGTCTCTTTCTCTTTCATAGTTTAAGGCATTCCATATTAAAACTAAGGTTCTGATATAACTAGAGAGAATGAAAATTGGGGATAGTGGAATGGGACTTTGCAAGCTCCCCTTATACTAAAGTTAATTGAGCTGGAGTGATCCCAGATGTCTATCAGTGTCTTTTATATTCAAAGATCCTGTCACTGACTGTGTTGCTAAATATGTGCACAAGGAAGGCTGAAAAGACCAATGTGACCAGCTGTCCTTTCTGTAGTCTGTTTGAATGAAGGCTGTTCTTTCCTTAGCAGCTGTAGATGCTGTTTGCTGAGATTGTTGCTATTTTTGATCTTGCATCCTTCGTTTTGAATAAAAAGAAATGAACAAAAAACTGCATGCCATCTCTGAAAGCCCCTATGCCAGCCATCCTCACTTTAATTCTCAATTCCAAGATTTCCGATTGTAAATCAGCACATACATTGATGCAGTCTACTCCTCAATTCTAATTTAACTCATAGTAATTTTTCCTTTTCAGAGTGGTATTCTTCTTTATATCTGATACAATTGACAAGTAGGCAGTATTTCACCAGTAGTAGATCCATAGCTGTATTCTAGAAGTTCCAGTTTTGTTTATTAATGACTATTTGCCTCTGGATGACCCTCATTAACTATCCAGAATAATGAAAGGAATGTCTAGGGCCTTTTGATATCTTATGGTTGATTGTTCTAAGAATACATAGTCTCCTGGTGTTTTTATCCACCTTGTACACAGGCCTGTCTATTGTTCTGCTGAAAGGGTTGAATTCAGCTCCAGGCTTAAGGATGTCTAAAGACCATTGGCCCAGAGCTTCCACTAGTCTATATCAGAACAGTAAGTCAGATCTTTATTGTTTGGGATGTTCTTCCTCATTTTTCTCCTAGTATCTCCAGAATCTCATAGTCCTCAGGTTTTAGACATTTATACTTCTAGCTCACATTAACTGACATGAAAAACAGCATTCATTCCTTCTTTTTAAAGGTTTCATTCCTAAAAGTCCACTGTCCACGTAAGTGATGGAGCTCAAAGCTGTCCGCTGTGGCTTCGACATGCAGGCATCATCCACAAGGACTTCCTAGAAAAAAAAAGCAAATCAACATCGACCAGCTTCCAGGGAGTTAATGCCATGCATATAAGAAGAGGGATGGCAGTGGACATGTACTAGGCTGCTAACTACAAGATCAGCAGTTCGAATCTATCAGCTGCTTTCTGGGAGAAAGATGAAGTGTTTGGGACCTATAAAGATTTAGTCTTGAAAGCCCAAGGGAATAGTTCTTCCCTGTCCTATGCTTTAGGTTGCAAAAGACCCTAAAAGTCTCAACCTTTAGTGATGAGATCACATTGATGACTTTGGCCCACAGTCAGAGCCACACTTCATCACTCTGTCTCTCAACAAACAAACAGCAATAAAGTGTTTGGAGTTGTGGAAAGAATCTTGTAGCCTAAGTTCCAGAATCCCCTCTGAGAAAAGCAAACAATTGTCAATTGTCAAAGGCACCTAAGAGAGAAAGAAGTCACAAAACAAAACACAAAACAACAAAACATGGACTCTCTTTCACCCTGAGAGGACAGTGCTGTAGCATCAGCCACTGTGGACCACAGTGTTGAAGGTATAGCATCTTCCCCAACTCCTGCTACCAGTCAGCTGCCCTCCACCAGGATACCTGGGGAGAGACTGAGTAGCAAGGTTGGGAGGACCCTTTGAACTCTGAGCAGCCAGACAGGAATGGTTCAACTCAGTCATTGCACACCAGAGGGATTGAGGAGAGTTGGGTATGCAGTGCACTGATGCCCAGTGTCTGCCTTGATTTATTGGGGTTTGGATTGTGGTAAGATTTCCCTGAAGCACAGGAGGATAACCATTTCCAAGTGGGTGCCGAATCAAGAAGGCCTGTTTTACAGATGGCAAAGGAGTGAGTAGATGAATTTCTTCAGGCCCAGGACTCAAAAGAGCCAACACCCCTGCCCACAAGCCCATGCCAAAAGGGCATTGCTTCTCTTCCTCACCTGACATACAGGCTCTGCAGGAGATAGTTTTGATAAACTGTACTCAAATTGGTGTTTCCTCTTCCTCACTTAATCAATAATTGCCAGGTACCCCATCACAATGTGGGAACCAGCCTCAAAAACAGGACTTTGAGGAAGCTAATATTTCATAGTTCCCTCACATTGGCCCCTTGTTGAGGTTAGGTTGGTGCCTAAATTTGACTCCTCAGAGTCTGCAGCAGGTGTGAGCAGAGAGCTCTATACTCAGTCAAACATTAAAAAAGAAACTAATAATAACATATGTCTCAGGGTAGAAATTGACCAACATACACCTGTGGAAACAGGAGAAAAATCACTACAACTAGCTGCAGCACCTACACATATGGACCCAGAGGAACTTTTAGAAAAGGAGAGGACTACACATTCCTCCACAAGGAAGATAACAGCAATGGCTTGCTGGGTCTCCTGTTACTTTCATGACTGGAGGGAAAAAATAAATAGAGGAAGAGATGGAGGCAGGGGAGGGCAAGCTATAATTTAATAAATCAGGAATGTCGTGAAGGAATGCCTGTTGACAAAATGAATGGAAAGTTAAAATAATACAACAATTTCAAACAGAAAGATAAAAGGCAAACATCTTTAGAACTAGACAACATTGTGAAAGAATAAAACACCAGGATAGAAACATTCAGATCAAGAATCAGCAGTCTTCAAAAGGAATCTCTCTAGAATAACATACTAGACCAGATTGTAAAAAAATGACAAAACAAATAAGTAATCCAAACTTTGAAGATAGCCTAAGAATACTATGTGACATAATAAAAAAGAACAATACACACCTGATAAATATCCCAGAATATAAAAAGTAACAACTGAGGAAACAGTCAAAAAATATTAAGAAAGGACTTCCCCAACATTATGAAAGAACATAAAATAACTATGATCAATTTTAGAACTACAAACAGAATTAATACTGAAAGGAAATCACATTGACATATAATAATCAAGTTTTCTAATATTAAAGAAAAATAAAGTATTCTAAGAGCAGCAAGGAAACAAAACAATTACATATAAAGGCTAGGTGATCAAGGTAAGTCCAGATTTTCCCATCAAAACCACTCAAACACGAAGGCAATGGAATGGTATAGTCAACATTCTGAAAGAAAAAAAGTTAACTAAGAATCCTATATCTAGCAAAATTATTGTTCAAATATGAGGCAAAAATAAAAACATTTACAGATAGGGAAAAAGTAAAGCAATTTATAAAAACATGACCAACTTTATCAAAAATATTGAAAGCATTTCTATGGAACATGCAACATAAAAAATTAGGAAATAAGTTATTTTGGACAAAACATCTTATTAAATGAGAATCAAAGTGAAACAAAACTAAACATAAAAAGGATATGTAGACAACATTCTGAAATGAAGAAAATGAATAAATAAGAGCAGAGAAAATAGAACAAGCAATAGATAATCAAATAGAGAAGATATTGAACCCTTCACAAAATACAACACCCTGTTTTAAAGTTGAAAGAAATATATAAAACCATCTTCAAAGAAAAAATGAAAACCAACAAAACAAACAAGATCAAAATCATATATGTAAGATAAACAACAAGATTAAAATAACAAACAAGCAAACAAAAAGTATCAAGAAGACAACCAAGAAACAAATAGAACATAATAAAACAATCATCCTGAAAACTGAAACTAGCAATACTATAAAAAGTATATTTATAAAATGACACCAACAAAACCATATTTATCCCCCAGTTAAAATACAAAGGTTACGACAATGGATTAAAAAAAGCAAACCATGAACTTACATACTGCTTACAAGAAGTACAACTTATATGTAAAGATAAGCATAAACTAAAAATCAAATGAAAGAAAAAAATATATCAAGGTAACCACAGTCAAAAGAAAACTAAGATAGTAATATTAATCTCAGACAAAATAGACATCAAAGTTAATGACATAATGAGAAACAAAGAAGGTCACATATAACTATGAAAACTTTAATTTTATAATAAGTCATAGCCATATTTAATATACATGTATACATACAAAGTTAAAGAATATTAAAATATAATAATCAAATTCCTACATAAAAGAAGAAACAATTGGTTCATAATATGATAATAGTAGGAGACTTCAGTACATCACTTTGAACTAAATATCCTAAAGATAGATCAGCTACAAAGAAAATCAACAAAGATAAAAAAATATTAAATAACTCAATTGTGATAGTTGAGGTTTATTGTACCAACCTGGCCAATGAACACATGTGGGATTAATTGAAGGGCAGAGAGATAAATGGCTCTGTGTGAGCCTTGCCTTTCTGGTCTCTGGCTCTCTCATGGTCAGAACAGGGTGCCCTGCCTCAGCTGGCAAGGCTCACTTCCTGCCAGACATCCCTGAAGAGAAGCCACATGGACCTACTCTTATGCAGCCCTGGGTACTGGGGAAGTCGCATGGAGACCCCTGTCAGTACTGAGATATTTACATGCTCATTGATTCAGCTTTCCTCCTACATTAGGCAGCATTGCATGTGTTCTGTGAGCTTGAGGGGGACTTTGTATGGTGTTGGACAAAGAGGCTAATGTTGGACTAATGGGCTTGAACTGGACTGAGTTGGGATGCGTTCTTAATGTACATTTTATAGAGTTTCTCTTATAAAATGAGTGTCTATGAATTTTGTTTCTCTAGTCTACCTAGACTAACACTTCAATAAACTTGATCTCATAGATGAATGTACATCATTCACCCCCAAAAAATTCATTTCACTTTCTTCTCTAGGGCCCATGGTAGCTATTCTAGATTGGATCATATTTTAGATCATAAAGCAACTATAACTGTTATACTGAAACCAGGCCAAGGCATTGCCAGAATTGAAAATTACAGACCAATATCTCTAATAAATGAAGTTGCCAAGATCTTCAATAAAATCCAAGCCAACATAATTCAATAAAGCATCAAAACATGAACAAACCAAACAAAAAAACCACCATGACCAAGTGGGTTTCATATCAAATATGCAATGATAGTTTACTATTAGAAATACAATTAAACAAAATGAGAAGAATCATATGATGGTATCACTCGTCACAGAAAATGCAGATGATAAAATTCAATATCCACTTCTGAGAAAATACTCAACAAAGTAGATATTGAAGGGAAATTTCTCAACATAATAAAAGCTTTCTATGTGACAGCAATGGCTACATCTTACTGAACAGAAAGAAATTGAAAACATTCCCTCTTCAAACAAGTCCTAGAAAGGTTGCCCTTTATTGCCAGTTTTATTTAATATAGTTCTGGAAATTGTGAGACATCAAAAGGCATTAAAAGTGTATACATAAGCACAGAATAATTAAAACTATATGCAAATAATATAATCACATAGATAGAAAACCTTAAAAGTTCCATTAAAAATTACTGGAATTAATTGAAAATTTGGCAGCAAAATAGGTTGTAAGAGCATCATATAAAAATCAATTGGATTCTTGTATATTAAAGATAATACAGAAAATATTAAAAGAACAATACCATTTAGAAAACTGCAGAAAAGTGAAAATATTTAGAAATAAATTTTAACAAATGAACACAAGACTTAAACAGTACAAACTACAAAACTCCCCTTCCAGAAATCAAAGAAATTCACAAACATGGAAGAAGTTGTCAGGTTCCTGCATAGGCAGACCAAATATTGTGAAAATGTCTATATTGCAATAAATAGTTTATAAATTTAATGCAATCCTCTTCCAAATCCCACTGCAATTCTTCAAAGAAGTGGAAAATCTAATCACCTACTTTATATTGAAAAATGGCAAAACCTAGGATAATGTGTTAGTCCGGGTAGACTAGAGAAACAAATTTCAAAGACACACATATGGATACAAGGAAAGGGTGCATATACAAAAGGAATGTGACACTGAGAAGGCATCCCAGGCCAGTCCAGTTCAAAGTCATAAGTTTGATATTAACCCATATGCCCGAAATCAGTCTATAAAGTCTCCTTCTGACTCATGAAGTCACAGGTCAGTCGGTGTGAAATTCTGGCGCTGGCAGGGGTCTCACCAGAGCTCCTCTCTTCCAGGGCTCAGGGTCCATCAACAGCATGCCGCTCCAACTTCAGAGGTCTGGTTCCATAAGGGCAAAGCCGTGTGGTCTCTCCGACGGCTCCCCCAGCTTCTCGGACGCTGCCATCTAGTCTTTTCCGTGATTAATCATCTCTCAGACTAACTCCCAACAACTGGGGAAGATAGCTTCTCATCTTCACGAGGAAAATAGCGCGTGATTTCCCAGAAGTCTCAGGAGAAAGCCACAAGGAGGCCTCATTGACTACTCAATGGCTATCTCCAGATTAACAGGCTAGGCTCCACCCCTACATTTCAATCATAAAATTAACATAAGCACATGAGTGCCAAAGATAAATAATAAGCTATTAAAAAAAAAAGCCAAACCTGATAGAAAGCCTTTCAGTCCCAGACTTTAAAACATAACTACAGTCACAATAATCAAAATAACGTGGTACAACGATAGATATGAAGACCAGTGAATTAGAATTAAGAACTCGGGTACTTATAAACACCTAACCTTTGAAAAAGGACTAAAACACAGTAAATGGGGAATAGATGGCCTTTTAAATACATGGTGTTGGAAAAACAGTATTTTCACTTGGAAAAGAATGAAACAGAATTCATATGTCATATCATTTACAGAAATGCGCTCAAGATGTATCAAAGACCTAAACATAAATTACTTAATCATAAAGACCATCGATGACAAATTAAATCAAAATGTATGGTATAGACTTGCTTTGTAATTCAGACGAGTAGGCTTCTTAATTATCAAATAGTATTACTCTGAAACATGGAAATATAGGTATATATTTTTAAAAACAGCAAACTTAAGAACTCTGTATGGTAATCATGTACTCTGGTGCCAATTTGAATAAGAGTGTTAGGGTGGAGACTAGCCTGTCAATCTGGAAATAACCAGATTGTGTGGGCCTGGTTTTCTCTGAGAATTCAGGAAAAACTCACAATATTCCCCCTCTGGAGATAAGAGACCATCAACTCAGTCCCTGGGAGATGCTCTATTGACAAGACAAGAAGGCAGCATGCTGATAGATCCTGAGTCCTGGAGGAGCCAGAGGAGAAGACACATGGGCTTACGCTGATGGAACCAGACCTCTGAGGCTGCAGAAGCCACATAGAAACCCCTGCCAATGCTGAGATGCTTCTACCACCACTGGATACATAAGACTTTGGACCCACTGGCCTGTGATTGTCCTGCCATTACTGTATGTGCTTCCTGAGTCTGAAGAGGACTAATGTATTGGTATCAGGCTTATGGGAAAATAATGGACTTATGGACTTGAACTGGGCTGGGTTGGGATGCTTTCTCAATGTGCCATTCCTCTTGTATACAAACCTCTCCCTTAAATACATATGCATGTTTGTGAATTTGCTTCACTAGTCTATCGAACTAATGCACCCAATTACAAGGCATAATTACACTATCAAAAACAGTGAAAGATATCCACACTATAAGATGAACAAATTAAAGAAATGACACCTAGTAAAATTATGACATTTAACATATCAAGAGACTTGGCTAAAAAAGTCCAGAGACCCCACAAACTGGGGGGAAATAATTACTAATAATACATCATATGGGGATGAGCCCCAGTGGCGTAGTGGTTGTGCTTGGGACTGCGGCTCACTGGGATGGAGGTTCAATTCCAGCAGCAACTCCACAGGAGCAAAGGCTGGGCCTCCTACTCGCACCACCAGAGGGCAGTGATACCCAAACACCAAACCAAAAAAAAAAAATACATCATATGAAGAATTAATCTCTAAAATCTGGAAGAAGCTAGAGCATCTTACTGAGAAAACTGCAAATAATCTCATTTCTAAACTGGGCATAAAGACATGAATAGATCATTACCAAAGGCAACATCTAGGCAGACAATAACCATATGAAGAAGTCCATCACCAATATGAGAAATACAAATTAAAACAACAAATTAAAACAGTCACCCACACTGAGACCTTCAGCAAAATTAAAAAAAAAAACAGAAAGAAATAAATACTTGAGAGGATATGGAGAACTTGGAACGCCTTTACCCTGCTGGGGAAACTGTAAAATGTACAACCATTATGGAAATCAGTATGGCATTTCCTTAAACAAGCATAAATACAACTTTATGATTCAGAAAAATTTTCTCTACTGGTATATAACCTAAAGAATAAATCAAGAATACAATGCAAAGAGACACAGGCACACCTTTGTTTGTGGCAGCAATTTCCATAATAGCAGAAACCTGGAAACCATAAAAAAGAAAAACAATTATGGAAGACTGAATAAACAAGTTTTGCTATATTCATATGGTGAAATATTATGCATCAATAAAAAACAATGACAACTCTCTTAAAGACCACAAGATATGGAAAAAAACTATATATCTTATGCTTAGAAAACTTAATCTTTCAAAGGTAAATACTTACCAGCATTATTGTAAGGAAAACCATAGAATTAGAAGTGTAGTTTATACATCAAAAGGAACCAGAGGAATATTATGTGTTTCATTGGTGCAATACAGTGACCTGGTTAATTCATCCCTTCCTTGTAACCTTTCTGTGAGGATGTCCCATTATTTACATTTGTGTTTTGGGTCTCTGTTATGACTCCCTTCCTTCTCAACAATATGTTTTTTGTTTGTTTGTTTGTTTGTTTGGAGTCTCCTGACTCCTGATACCTCATCATGTTGACACCTTCTGATAGCACAGCTGGTGCAATCATGAGGTCATCAATTTTATAAAACAATAAACACTAAGGTTAGCATGCTACACATCTCAATACAATTTCAGTAAACATTTTATGAATGCATTTAAATATTCTTTTTAAGTCTTGAGAAATTGATATGTTTATTTTGGTTAAAAAGAAAGAAAATATATTTATATTTTTCATATCTGAAGTAAGCTTTACTACAAATGGTGCTAAAGCTTTAAGAAAGGTCAACCTTCCAATTTCGGTTTGATTATTATTTATATCAGTAGTTTTCTATTTTGGCACCCCAAATAATTAGTCCACTAATTCATTCATTTGTCTTCCTTATTTTTTGGCTGCATTTTTTGGTTTAAGAAAGTGATGCCACTGCCTTATTTCATCAATTACATCACAATTCCCAACAGAAATTTTATCAGAATCTTTAATGTTATATAATTACATTCATTTTTAAAACTATAAAGATTTTAAACATAAAACAAATTTGAAGTTAGTTTACTGCTTCCTAAACTGCTTTTTTAAATATATCGATATACTTATTATCTTTTGTAGAAATACTATTGACCTTTTATTTGACAACCTTGGTAGTCTCACATATTAGTTCCAGTAGCTTTTATGTAATTCCACAGGATTTTCTTCTTTCTTCCTTTTTTTATTTCACATATCATTATTCAATCATTATTTCACCATCATTATTCAATGGCACATTAAAAACATATGCAATTATCACCAAAGTTTCAGAATCCTTCTTGTACCGATTGCGTTAGTCCTTTCTTTTCCCCATCCCTGCTTGCCTAGGCAATTTCAACCCAGTTGCTGTTTCTGTCGATCTTTTTAATCCTGGATTTCATGTGCAGAAAATCATACAAAACACAAACAGGAAGCAAACAAAAACAAACAAGCAAAAAAATCTAAGAGCAATGATTAGGGGGAAAAAAACAAGAAAATCTCAATTAAAAAGAAAGCAGAAAATATTTTAAAATTAAACAGATTTAAAATGGGTCAAAAGAGAAATTGAATAACAGATTATGACATTCTAACCTGACTGCATAAGCCATAATTGACTTTCCAACGCTCTCGGTCTGATAGCAAGGTTATTGATACCCCTCCACCATTGCCAGAGGAGATTTGCCGGAGGCTTAAATTATGTGGAGACCTTTCAAAGTAATTTTGTGTTTTGACTGGCGTGTGTTTACAATATAACCTGGAGTATCATTCCCTCATTTGGACTTGGATTTTACAATTTATATTCCTAGGATCAACCAGTTTGATGTACTTCCATGCAGACTTAGTTGTAGCCCTACTTAGAATGCTGCTTGGATGATGACAAGACTTCGGGGTCCGTGTATCTTCAGTGAGGGTGAGCAACAAGCAGGACCGTGTCAGAAGGGCTAATTGTTCTTAGATTGGAGCTAGAAATAAGCTCCATTCATACAGCTACGGTATCTACCTGTTTCTACTATCTGTTTATACCATATATGGTATATCACACACATACCATATGATATATATGATTTCTATCATTTCATGATATAGAACACTATCCATCCTCCATCCCCCTGGGACACAAGGTGGTTCCATTAATAATGTCATTAATTTAAGCAATGGGGCAGTAAGAAAGTATAAACTAGCTTCAGGCATCAATACATGAGTTGTGAACTTGAACAAAGTAAACTCTTAAGTGATTGGACACCCTTTTCACAAATGGTTGTTGGTGATAAAGCAAAAAATTCAGTCACACTTATTCACTAAGGCAAAAACATATCTATCAGATTAATACATAAAAGGAAGGGGATATTAAAATAGTCGAGATGATAGCCTTGGACCATCTGTGGCAGTCATGTACTTATGTTAATTTTATAATTGAAATGTAGGGGTGGAGTCTAACCTGTTAATCTGGAGGTAGCCATTGCGTAGCCAATGAGACCTCTGTGTGGGCATGGCTTTCTCCTGAGACTTCTGGGAAATCTCACGATATTTTCCTCGTGAAGATGAGAAGCTATATTCCCCAGTTGTTGGGAGTTAGGCTCAGAGATGATTAATCATGGACAAGACAAGATGGCAGCATCTGAGGAGCCAGAGAAGCCACACAGCTTTGCCCTGATGGAGCCAGACCTCTGAAGCTGGTGAGGCTACGTGGAGACCCCTGGAAGTGATGAGTTGCTTCTGCCACCACTGGATACTGTTGATGAACCCTGAGCCCTGGAAGGGAGGAGCCATGGATAGACCCCTGCCAGCGCCAGGATTCTGCACCCACTGACCTGTGACTTCGTGAGTCGGAAGGAGACATTATGGACTGCTATCGGGCATGTGGGCTAATATCAGACTTGTGACTTTGAACTGGACTGGGTTTTCTCAGTGTTCCATTCCTTTTGGATATAAACCCTTTCCTTATATCCATATGCTTATCTGTGAATTTGTTCCTCTAGTCTACCCGGACTAACACACCATCTTTGATAGGGCACCCTCAAAACAAAAGTTCTGAACCAAGTCCAACGACCACCATTCGCATCACCTTGACAGTGTCATCGGCCTCTTCTCACATTAGGGCATCAGTTGCTAGTCCAAGGGAGTACTTAAATCTTCTACAAGGAATTTGAAGTAAACCTCAGTTCACTTAGTGGCATTTTCACATCAAATCCTTCTGGAGTGGCTATGAAAGATGTGATGCACCTCAAAAAACAGAGCAAAAGTGTACAGTTTTCCATAGCAGAGGACCTAGAACAGGGGTGCTCAATATGTACATCGCAAATTAGTTGATCGTAAAGGTAGTGTGGGTAGATTGCATGGCATTTAAAAAATAGACATAAGTCTATAATCAGACCCTTCACTTAATTGATAAACAGAGCAGTCAAAGGTGTCAAACACACACACAAGCAACTGTGCTAAAAGCTGAAAAACTGAAAAGCTAAGTTATCGCCAATGTTTAGGCCTTGTTTGTTTTCTCTTAAACATAAGAAAGGGTATTAAAATGAGTCCAGAAACTGGACCAAGACAGAAGACAAAAACGTATCACTTTCATACACAATGGAAGATTTTGACTTGACAAGTTGAGATTCAGCTGAAATCCAGAGCACATGAACAGTAAAGGAACTTTCTCATAGAAGGAAATTACGCATACATGAGAAAATGTGCTACCTCCTTGGCTGCGTCATTCAGTTCTACTTTTTGATGTGAGTGAGTCTTTTCCCACATCAAGATCATTAAGTTCAAGTACCGTTCCACCATGACTGAAGATCATTTGGAAGTGTGCTTCAGGCTGGCTGTCAGCAGCTACTGTCTGGACTATGTATCCCTGGTTAATTCCATTCAAGTCATCAGTGCAAGTCTTCAGAGTAAAATAAGACAATAACAAAAATGTACATAGTTAATTGTACTGTGTTGTGCAATATGGATTCATGTATTTATGCAAGGTGCATAAGCATACATTGTACATATAAAGAATTCTCAATGCACTTATGAATAAATGTAATAAATAAATAAATAAATAGATGCTTCGAATTTTGGTAGTTGATAGATCATTTTGAAGTAGTCATTTTATAAGTATCTCATGATCTTTGGGTTCTATATAAGGATTGTTAAATGCTTTTTATTTTCTTATGAGAGGTTGTTCCTCCCCTTTTATCCATCAGTTACCTTCTCTCCCCCCTCACCCCCTCCCATCTTGACTCGAATTTTCAGTACAATTTGATTATCACTCTTCTGATAATCAACAAACTGTTGATTATGGCTGGGCTTAGCACAATGTTGTATGCCAATCCCTAAAGGATCTCTCATCTCGAGATACTGAGCCCAAAGGTATCTGTCGAAGTGGTTTTATGATGCATGTATAAAAGGGGTGGTCTGTGGTTCAAAGGCACCAGGCAGGCTCTTTGCCTCATTGCTTGAGAGATCAGCTTTGAAGACTGCATGAATTGAGAGCAGACGCCTACCTTCTTCTTGGTGTTTATCCTTAGAGAAGTGGACTTATACAATATTTTGACAGAAACAGTGACTGACTAATCTCAGTATGATTTCTGGGTCCATTCATGTTATGAGGTGAT
This sequence comes from Nesogale talazaci, assembly GCA_004026705.1. NCBI lineage: Eukaryota > Metazoa > Chordata > Mammalia > Afrosoricida > Tenrecidae > Nesogale > Nesogale talazaci. Next base: position 17,432 of record PVJH01029434.1, read on the forward strand.
ACTGGTTTCATAGGTTTGTTTGTTTGTTTGTTTGTTTGTTTGTTTTGGCATCACTGCCCTCTGGTGGGAGTGAGAGGCCCACCTTGCTCCTGGAGAGCTGCTGCTGGATTTGAATCGTCAAGCCAAGGTCCGCAGTCCCGCACTCAACCACTACGCCACCGAGGCTCAGCCCATAGTTATTTTTTAGAGATGCATAGTACTCTATTTATGTATATATAAGAATTTCTTTATCCATTCTTTTCCTGGTGAGCATTTGGACCATTTTCAGCTTTTCAAAAAATTGTGAACTGTGCTGCAATGAAAGGGGGAGGGCATCTGTGTTAGTCTGGGTGCTCTACAGGAACAAATTTCATAGACAAGCGTATGGATATAAGGAAAGGGTTTATATACAAAAGGAATGGAACACTGAGAAAGCATCCCAACCCAGTCCAGTTCAAAGTCATAAGTTTGATATTAGCCCATATGCCTATAATGTCTATAATGTCTATAATGTCTCCTTCCGACTCACAAATTCATAGGTCAGTGGGTGCAGAATTCCGGCGCTGGCAGGATTTTCCCCATGGCTCCTCACTTCCAGGGCTCAGGGTTCATCAACAAGCATCCAGTGGTGGCAGAAGCTACTCATCGCTGCCAGGGGTCTCCACGTGGCCTCTCCAGCTTCAGAGGTCTGGCTCCATTAGGGCAAAGCCGTGTGGTTTCTCTGGCTCCTCATATGCTGCCATCCTCTCTTGTCCGTGATTCAGCATCTCTGAGACTATCTCCCAACAACTGGGGAGATAGCTTCTCATCTTCACGAGGGAAATATTGTGAGATTTCCCAGACATATCAGAAGAAAGCCAAGCCCACACGGAGGCCTCATTAATTCCTCAATGGCTATCTCCAGATTAACAGGCTAGACTCCACCCCTACACCTCAATCATGAAATTAACAGAAGCACATGACTGTCACAGCATCTGACTGTTTGTATCTCTTCTCTAATTTCTTTGGAGGATATTCCCACCAAACATAGTGCTGATGCATATGGTATTTCTCTCCCTGATGGGTAGCATATTATCACTTTCCAACATAATTGTATATTTTTGCAAGTTTATAAGAAGCGTATTAAGCGTTCCAACTTTTAATTTCCTCCTTAGGTAAAAAGGGTAAGCTGGGGGTAAATTGGTAGCTCTTCATTGTTTTGATTTTAATCTCCTGGGTGAGTATAAATCATTAGCATTTCTGCTGGTTTTATTATACTGTTCGTGTCCTTTACCTACCTTTTAATTGTACTATTTGGATTTTTTTCTTATTGAGGTGTTGGAGAATTCTATAGGTTTTATTAATTAGTCCCTTCTCTGTTGTGTCATTGCTAAATAATCTTTTTTCCAATCCATGGGCTTTCCTTCTACTGGTTTGATGATTTTTTTGATATACATGAGTGTTTCATTTTGAATAGATTCATCGTTTGTTTTGTCTTTCACTGTGTGCTTCCTTTATTGTATTTGGCAGTATGTATATTCCTTACAATGGAGCCCTTAAGTTCATCCCAATTTTCTCATTGATGATCTGTACAGCTCTGGGCTTTAGAGGTTTAGACCTTGAGGGTTTTTGGTGTGTGAATGCAATGTGGTATGGGTCTTATTTCATTACTCTACAAACAGAGACTTAGTATTTCCAGCACCATTTGTTGAAGAAGCTGTCCCTTTTCCATTTAATGTGTTTTGGTCCTTTGTCAAAAAGCAATTGCCTGTAAGTAGATACTTTTATTTCTTGATTTTTATATCTTGATGTATTGGTCTATGTGTCTTTCACTGTGCCTTAACATGTGTACTGTTGTTCAGTCTGGGTAGACTAGAAAAACAAATTCATAGACACAGGTGTATGGGAAAGAGCTTTATATATAAAAGCAATTGAATATTGAGAAAACATCCCAGCCCAGACCAGATCATGTCCCTATGTCCAGTACCAATCCATAAAATCCTCTTCGGAATCATATGGAGGACATATGATGACACCTAATGCAGGAAGATCACGGGCCTGTGGATGGGAAGTCTTGTGACTCCAGTGGCATGGTAAGCATCTCAGCACTGGTAAGGTTCTCTACATGGCTTCTCTAGCTCGCAGGGCTCTGGCTACATCAGGGTAGCTTCTTGTGGCTTCTCATCAAAAATATTTCATAGGGAGTCAGCAAGTGTCCCTCCTCCAGTGCCTTAGCGCCCCCAAATGAGGTCATCAATTTGCGACCTGATTGTCTTGCTAAACTCTACCCCTTCACTGATAAGTCTTAAATTGACAGCAAAGTATGTAACTACCACAGCCCCTGGTACTTCTTGGGGGTCAGCTGGTTCATTGTGCTATTCAGCTTTTTAAAAATTGTTAAACCATTACATTCAAAACAACTTTAATTTTGATGTCCCCAATTTTCATGTTTATTTTCCCCTTCTTTCATGCAGCTCCTCTCTTTTTTGGGGGGGGGTGGTGGCATCACTGCCTCTGGTGGTCATGGGCGCTACTCAGTGCCGCTCCTGAGAGCTGCTGCTGGATTTGAACCGCCAAGCCATCGGGCTGCAGTTCCGCACTCAGCCACTTACGCCACCAGAGGTCAGCCCAAGAGCTCCTCTTTTTACATCTAATTTTTTTTTTCTCTCAAATAAATCACACCTTCTCAGCAATTATACCTTTTGACTTTCTTGGTCCTGTAGAGGTAGTTGTCTCTATCTAGTCACATGGGTGAAGTCTGATAGCAAATGGAAAATATGGTGGTGAAATGTAGAAAAGCGGAGGTAGATGGGTACATGGGGAATTGGGGATGTTAAATAAGAGAGAGTAAAAGAAGAGTAACGAGATTACTAATGGCAGTTGTGTGGACAGGGTAAAATCTTATTAAAATAATGAGAAGATGGAATTTAAAAGGACAAATCACAATTAAAAAGTTTCATGGAAATACAATCCACCAGGAAACAGAGAGAAAGCAGAAAGTGATCATGGCTAAATGTGCAGGGAGAAAGGAAGAACAAAAGAGATACAAAGATGTTGGTGTAGCTTAGGTGTGCATGCTGAAGTTCTGTTGCTACGGCAATGTGGATGTGGGCATATCAGTGCTCCTGAGCAGGTTGGGGGAGCTCTTGTTTGGATGGGTGCCCTGCAATCTATGTGCCTGCCAGGAATTGCCTGTGGGGAATTTCTGTGCTCAAGATGGTGGAGTTACACTGGAAACGGACACAGGAAGAGAAAGTGGGAGAGAGCTAAGGGAAAAATAAATTTTTTATAATAGAACAAAAAGACAAAATTTGAAGGAAATAAAATCTACAATCATCTTGTCAGTGAGGATTCCTGCACTTTCGGTAGCATCATTGTGTCACATGTGTACTTTGTGGGGAGGCAGGACACATGGGAAGGGCATCAAAGACAAAGCAGGAGAGAAGGGAAAGCGGGGAAAACTGGTGAAAAGCAAAGCTTGGGTACTGCCCAGGCAATCTGCTGTTCTCCCAAGCCCCTGGAGGACCGCCAGGACAGGGGTGCTGGTAGAGACGCGCTGTGGCAGCAAGGAGTGGGCTCTCTGATGTGATTCATGCTGCTGGTGTACCGTAGAGGGGAATGTGTGTGTCAGCAGAGGTGTTGCTATTCTCCCACTTTAAGTACCTTGGGTCAGCTTCGTTTTCTAAGTTGGCTCTCTCGATGCCAGGAAGGGCAGGATATCCGTCCTTGTGGGACTGGTCTCATTGTTGCTGAGATCTTCCTGGACTGATTATCTGATTGCCATACTCCCCTTTCTCTTTCCATGGTTGCACTTTAATATTCTTAAATCTACCTTTTCTTCATTTATTTTACTATAACTCAAAGCAAAGAATTATATATAATTTTGGGGGCTGGGATTGTGATAGAAAAATATTTACTATATTTATTAACATAAATTAACAGTCACCATATCTTTGACCAAGGAAATATAATGTGTGTATTAAATTTCATAATTATGCTGAAAGGTTAATGAATGATGAGTTTAGTCTGTGCAAGTGGCATATATAAAACTATCTTTTGAAATATTGTGTTCATAGAAATTATGGAACACAGAGGCAATTTAAAACAATCTTAATTACCAATGTATCTTGATTGCATGATTGATCGATTTCAGACTGAAGATGGTAGAATTCTTCAACTTCCTCAATACTAACTTTGGTAGCTGGTTCATTAATTTGAATAATAATTTTATTGATGGCATTTCTTTGGAGGGGCATAGATATAATTCTATCATAGACTCACTGATATCATTGCAGTTCAAAATAGATCTTGCATGAAAGGCCATTCTTCTTAATTATCTTATCCCAAGCATCATAAAACAAATATTTTGCTGATTCAAAATGCCCAAAACCAGTCTATTTCAGCTCACTGGTGCCTAGAATGTCAAGTTTTATGCATTTGTTACAGTCATGTGCTTATGTTACTTTCATGATTGAGATGTAGGGGTGGAGTCTAGCCTGTTAATCTGGAGATAGACATTGAGTAGCCAATGAGGCCTCTGTGTGGGCATGGCTTTCTCCTGATACATCTGGGAAATCTGATGATATTTCCCTCAAGGAAATGAGAAGCTATCTCCCCGGTTATTGGGAGTTAGTCTCAGAGATGATTAATAAAGAACAAGACAAGATGGCAGTGTCTGAGGAGCCGGAGGAGAAGCCACACAACTTTGCCCTGATGGAGTCAGACCTCTGAAGCTGGAGAGGCTACATGGGGACCCCTGCCAGGGATGAGTTCCTTCTGCCACCACTGAATGCTATTGATGGACCCTGAGCTCTAGAAACGAGGAGCCATGGGCAGACCCCCGCTAGTGCTGGGACTCTGCACCCACTGGCCTGTGACTTTGTGAGTTGGAAGGAGACGTTATAGACTGGTATCGGGTATATGGGCTAATATCGGACTTAGGACTTTGTACTGGACTAGGTTGGGATGCTTTCTTAGTGTCCTATTCCTTTTGTATATAAACCATACCCTTATATCCATATGTATGTCTATAAATTTGTTCCTCTAGTTTGCCCAGACTGACACAGCGTTGGTTTCATTTTTCGTTGCTGGCTTCTGATTACTGCGATTTTTAAATAAATCATTTTATTGAGAGCTCTTACAGTTTTTATAACAATCCAAACAGCAACTGTATCAAGCTGCCATCATCATTTTCAAAACATTTTCTTTCTACTTGAACCCTTGGTATCATCACATTCGTTTTCTCTCCCCCTTCCCATCCATGTGACTCCTTGTTAAATCAAAAATCGCTATTATTTCCACATGTTATATCATCCTCATCTATTTAGGGTGGTTTACATTGATCATTATAATCCATTCCCCATTTTCTTCCCTTTCTTCCCCCATCTTCTCTCTACCCTCATGATATCTCTAGTCCCATGACTCTTCCTTGGGTTTTTTGTTATGGTTGCCTTTTTTTGTTTGTTGGTTTTTAATCATTTTATCGGGGGCTCAAACAACTCTCATCATGATCCATGCATCCATCCATGGTATGCAAAGCACATCTGTGCACTTGTTGCCATCATCACTCTCAGAATATTTTCTTTCCACTTAAGCCCTTCATATTGACTCCTCATACTTCCCCTCTCTTCCCACTGTCCCCTCTATCATGAACCCCCAATAATTTATAAATTATTAGTATTCTGTCATATCCGGCACTGTCAAATGTCTCCCTTCATCCACTTTTCCATTGTTCTTGCCCGAGGGAGGAGGCCACATGTAGATCATTGTAATTGGTTCCCCCTTTCTACTCCACCTTGCCTCCACATTCACAGTATCGCCACTCTCACCACTGGTCCTGAAGGGATCATCTGTCCTATATTCCCTCATGTTTCAATTTCCTATCTGTACTAATGTGTATCCCCTGCTCTAGCAAGATTTTTAAGGTGAATTGGGATCATGGAATGATGATGGCAGCGGACGTGCGAGGGTTCTTGTCACAGTATGTTTATTTATGTATTGGAAAAATGATGTACGAGCCCCCAATAAAATGATTTTTAATTAAAAAAAAAAACCCACACAGCAAAAGCACACCAGTCTCTGTGACCAGGAAGTCCTGAAGGGATTAGGTATCAGGCATCAAAGAGCTAAAATTAAATCATTATAAATGAAGGGAATTACAGATTGGGGACCCAAAGCCCATCTGTAACATAACACGACATCCTCTTACAGAAGGGTCACAGGGAGGAGACCACCCAGTCAGGGTACTGTGTAGCAATGATATGCAACTTTCCTCTAGTTATTAAATGCTTCCCCCAATTATCACGATCCCAATTCTACTTTACAAATCTGGCTAGAGCAGAGGATGATATAGATAGGAACCAGAAACATGGGGAATTCAGGATAGATGATCCCTTCAGGACCAGAGGTGAGAGTGGCAATCCCAGGAGGATGTAAGGAAGGTGGGGTAGAAAAGGGGAACCAATTATAAGGCTCTATATATAGTCTCCTTCCTGGGGCCTGGACAACAGGGAAGTGGGTGAGGGGAGATATCAGACAGTTTATGATATGACAAAATAAGCGTAATTTATAAATTGTCAAGGGTTCATGAAGGAGTGGGGTGCAGGGAGGGAGGGGAAAATGAACAGATAACAAGGTCTTAAGCAGAAAGCAAATGGTTTGAGAATGATGATAGCAACAAAAATACAAATGTTTTTGGCACACAATGGATGTATATATGGATTGTGAGAAGAGTTGTATAATCCTCCAATAAAATGATTTTTAAAACATTGAAAAAAAAGAATTGTGATCATGATAGCAGGGTGGTGGGAGCATTTAAGAACTAAAGGTAAGTTGTATGTTTCATCGCTGCTACACTGTACTCTGACAGGCTGGTCTCCTCCCTGCATCCCTCTTTAAGGTTTCATTTCTAAACTTTTGATTTGCTGGATTCATTCTTTGCACATTCCAAGTTAAAATAACTAATTGGTGTTTGCCCCTGTTTCGTCTCACTTTCAGTAGTGCTGCTCAGCATTTGATGGGTCTAAAGGTGTCACGCCTTAGACCTTCATCAGCCCCTTTCTGGTCGACTTCTTTTGAGAAGGCAGCTCTTCCTCAGTTGTATTTGGAGGGCCTTCTGATTGAGGGGCTCGTCTTCTGGCATGATTTCTCACAGCCCTCCTCCTTTCATGAGGTTTTCAGTATCTGACCATGTTTTTATTTTGTCCATTAGATCTTGAGGGGCTAATCAGAGGTGGATATCTTATTGGTTGTTTGTAGTTTATTGCTAGCATGGAAGCTCTGCTGAGACCTGTTTGTTTTAGGTGACCCTGCTGCCATGTGACATACCAGTGACATGGGTTCCAGCATCACAGAAGCACACCAGCCATCACAGTAAGATAAACTGACCAATGCTTGAGCTGTTGCTATTAGAATTAAATATATTATCACTCTTGCTGTTGTGATTGTTGCTATAATTGTCTTTTTTCTCTTTGATGAGTGGATAATTAAAAGTAGTAATTTGGGATGACAGAATACTCTTGCATTGAGAGTATGATATCAAAGTTCTTTTATGAATAGTATATCATCCAGTCTCCAAATCCCCACCCAATGTGTTAGGCAAAATTGGCATCCAATATTCAGGTGCGAAAGACCAAGCTCAAGGGAATTGCGAATTCATTATGAATCAAGCATTGATTTTCTAATGGCAAATTGTATACCCTTAACTATGCCCACTATAAAGCCCACTTCTTTTCAGAGAAGATTACCCATGACACTTTTACAAGATCCTGCTGATCAGAGAGGCATAGGGGATCAAAGCTGACCTGAGACGACTCTGAGAAAACTTACCATGTCACCAAGGCTCTTCACCCCGTACCTAGGGTTTATGTCTGAAGGTATAATTGCAGGCAAGCTGCGTTTTATTTTGGAGAAAAATTAGGAAAAAAATTTAGATGTGAAGAGGAACTGACTGGAAAAAAAAAAGAAAAAACAAACATGAAAATTGGGGAGAGAAAAACTAAAGTTGGCTTGATTATAACTTACTATGGTCCAATGATCAAAATATAAGCAAAATAGTAACCCAGTTGAAATGGAAAACAAAGAAAATTATTGACAGAATGATTTTCAAATAGAAAATCACAGAGTTCATAGAATTCTAAATTAGGCAACCCAAAGAGGAGATACTTCAGGGAGCTGTTTTTATAAGAAAGTTCACTAAGAACTCAGTGATTGGTTGACATTTAGGTAACAGTCCCACTAGGTGATTGTACATCTGACAGGTAGAAGATGACAAATGTCCTTAAAGCTGTTTGGTGTCATTTTCTTTAAGTTACAGAGTAATAATTAAAGCGGGTAGGTCTGACCAATCGTAAAATCCTTTACCTTACTACAGAAATAACATAGGTAATTCTAATACTTCTGGTGAGCAGGCATTTGCTCTGAAAATCATTTTCTCCTAGGTGTCCTTACCTGTTGTGACACTAAATGTTCCTCCCATGACACTTTCCTTTTCTGTTGGATTAAAAAATCTCTTGCAAAGGCTGCACAGAA
>PVJH01029435.1:0-18615 GCA_004026705.1 Nesogale talazaci
GAGCTTGGATGGAACCGCGTCTCTGTGGCAGCGGGCTGGGCAGTGGGTCAGTGAAGGACGCTAGAGGGGGTGTCTGAGGCCAGAGAACTTCAGCTGCCGTCGTCTGTAGCCTCGGGACGTGAGGAAGTCTGGGTAAGGGAGTCAAGGAGGATTCTCACTGCTTTGGGATTTGAGAATGGAGCGAAGGCTGGTCTTGGACGCTTTCCCCTTGATTCAGGGTGGCAGTCTGGGGCGGTTGGGGTGTGGGGGGGGGGGCGTTCTTCTAAAAGGAGCCCTGCTGGCGACATGGGCCTTGGGCCAGCAACGGCGAGGTCAGCAGTTCAAACCCACCGGTCACTTCCATGGAAGACAGATGAGGCTTTCTGCTTCCAGAAAGATGTACAGTCTGGGCTGAGCCCCGGGGGTGCAGTGGTTGAGTGCGGGACTGCGGCCCACTGGGTTGGCGGTTCAAATCCAGCAGCAGCTCTCCAGGAGCAAGGCTGGGCCTCCTACTCCCACCAGAGCAGTGAGTGATGCCCCCAAACAAACAAACACAAACAAAGATGTACAGTCTCTGGCGCCTCCCCTGTTCCCCCACCCCACCCCGAACCCGGCTGTTTTACTCTGCCCCGCCCCGTGGCTATGGAGGTGCATTTGGCATTGGTGTTTGGAGGGGATGTTAGGGAGCTTCTACCAAAAAGTCAGCTGTTCAAACCCACCGGCTGCTCAGAGAGAGGGAGAAGGAGGCCGTGGGCTTGCAGGAAGGAGCCTCTGGAGCACAGGTGCGCTCTGCGCACACAGGGCCGGGCGCCAGGGCTCAGGACCCTCTTGACGGCGTGGGGTGGGGGGAGGGGGGATCTTTAGTTGCTTTTGAGTCTGTTCCAATGCCGGGGTGTGTGTGTGTGTGTGTGTGTGTGTGTGTGTGTGTGTCTTCCCCAGGGCGCTCGGCGCTGGAGCTTCTTGGCCAGGCCTGTCTTCCGTGGCCTTTCTGGGTGGGTCTGAACCCCTGACCTTTCCATCGGCAGCTGCCTGTGTTCACCCTTGACCCCGACAGCCGTGGGGGCCCGGGGGACGCACAACGGGCCCTCTGGGACGGAGTCAAACCTCCCGTGGCGGGTCTCCGAGGCTGCAGTGCAACACAGGAGCGAGAGCCTCGTCGCGCTCCCGTCCAGCGGCGGGCAGGCTCCACCTGCTGACCTTGGGCTTGACAGCGCACCGTGTAAGCCACGGTGCTCCCAGCGCTCCTTTCTCGCCACCCAGGGGCTCCCAGGTTGGGGTGGGGATGGCTGTTTCAGAGACGCAACCAGGCCATTTGATGGGCACCGCGCACCCTTCCTGCCCTCTGGGCTCGGTAGGACGTCCTGCCCAGAATGAGAGGGAAGCTGCAACGTCAGATCTGGAAACAAGATCTTGCCCCCCACACCCGCCCCCGGAAGGGTGAAAGTCCTCAACCTCCTTCCTTGGCCCTCCACCTCTTCGCCACCACCAAGAGGAGGGGGGCAGCGACCCTCCGAGGAGAGGAACGCTTGCACAGTGTCCGGTTCAGAGGAGCAATCCACAGGGGCGGGGGTTGGGGAATGAATGAAGGACCCCCGTCCACTCACGTCCCATAAGCCTCCCGAGCCCTCCGGCCAGACTCAGCACGGCCGGCAGCTGGACAGGCCGTGAGCGCCCAGCTCACACTGGAAAAACCAGGACCGTCACCACGACCGCTCGGCCCCTTCTCGGAGTCAAAAAAGACCTGGAGGGGAAGTGTGACCACGTTGGAAGAAGGTCACAGCCAACGACGACGGTGTGCCTGCTGTTCTAACACAGGCTCCGCCCCCCACCCCCCTCCAGGAAGTCACAAAACGACAGGGAAATGTGCAGAGATGGGGCAGGGGACACCCCAGAAGCTGAAAGCCATCAGAAAAGTCCATCAAACGAGCCCCAATCAGCCCGGAATAGCCTCACTTAGCTCCTCCACACTGCCTGCTCCTTCAAGGTCGGGCTGATGGAGTCAAACTGACCGTGGGAGTCGCCAGAGGCGGTGGAGAGTCACAAAGGAGGGACAAACTGGCCACACAGCGCCACGAAGGGACATGCTGGATTCGTGTAAGCTTTGCTGGGTGTCATCTCAACAACAGCACCCCAATAAATCAAAACACACACACACACACACACACACACACACACACACACACACACCCCTCTCCAAACAAGGATCCACTTGGTCTGGTTTGGGTTTTCCACGACAAGTTAACATCTGAAGGAAATACTGGTAGGTCATCGAGCCCCTGGGTGCCCCCTGGACAGAGAACACGTGACCCGCTTCAACACTCATCCCTCTGCACTCAGCTGCTTAAATTGCACGGGAGTCCGGCCATCCCACAACCCTGCCCGGACACACTTGGACCCCCTCGCCCAGACACGCTTCCCCCACGCCCGCCCTGTAATTAGACCATCTAGGTGTGACCCCCTCTCTCCATCCCCCCGGAGCCTTCCCCCAGAGCAGGGCAGTTGGGGACCTTTTCCTCACCGCCAAAGTGAGAGGACAGTCGGAGCCTGGGGACTGTCCGTCTTGCAGTCCGTCTCTCCGACTCGCGGGCTTCTTTGCTCCAGCGCCTCTCAGCACACTCGGAGAGTCCACTGGGTCTCGGGCTGGCTGTGGAGGCTCTTGGGGCCACTCTTAGGGCAGAGGTCCGAGATGGGTATCTCCTCGGGTCCCCGAGGGGTCCTAGAGGGGCCTGGACGCCTGGGTCTCAGACTGCGACTCTTGAGCTGGGTGTAGAACTTGGGGAAGGAGGGGCTGGAGAAGTAATACACCAGAGGGTCCAGCACGCTGTTCATGTAGGTGAAGCTGAGGGTGACGTGGAGGGCCACGTGGACAGACGGGTCACAGGCACTGGAGGACACGGTCCAGAGGAAGTAGAGCCTGGCCGACACGCTGGGCAGGTAGCAGGTCACGAAGACCACGGCCACCACCACGATGAACCGCGTGGCCTTCTTCATGCGCTTCTGCCGGGCCAGCTGCCGCCTGCGCCGCAGGCTCCACACCACCCGGCCCGAGCAGAAGAGGATGATGCCCAGGGGCAGGAAGAACTCCAGCTGGAACATGACGTCATGCCAGCCGTTGGCCGACTCCATGATGAAGCTCTCGCAGGAGATGGCCTTGCCCCGCGCGCACAGGTGGCTCTCCGTCAGCAGGTACACCGTGCCCGCGATGACCAGGGCCCAGAGCGCACAGGCCAGGCCGGCGGCCGTCCGGTTGGAGATGGCGTTCACGGCGTGGTGGGGGTGGACCACTTTGAAGTACCGGTCCACGGCCACCACGGTGAGGAAGGCGATGCTGCCAGCCCGGTTCATGGCCAGCATGAAGAGCACCAGCCGGCAGGGGACGTCCTCGAAGGCCCAGCGCCGGTGCCGGCGGTAATAGTCCGTGCGGAAGGGCAGACATACCATGAGCAGGAAGTCGGCCACCGCCAGGTTGAACAGGTAGATGGTGCTGGGCTTCCAGGTCTTCGTGTGGAAGCAGAAGCCGCAGAGGGCGACGCCGTTGCCCAGGGCGCCCAGCACAAAGGCCAGGATGAGCAGTGGGGGCATCACCTGAGAGATGGGGTCCCCCTCGATGAGACAGCACGAGTCATTGCTGTCCATGGTGGAGGAGCGGGAGCCCCCCGGCCCCCTACCAAGGCCAGAGGCTTCTCGGAAGCCGACCTCTCACCCAGTGGCTGCAGCTCCCACCTCAGGGCCCTGGGGTGCCAGCCCGGCCAGGCCCAGGCGCAGGGCTGATCTGCTGTTGCTGGGCAGGGAGAGTCCTACCTCTGGGGCCGGATCACCAGCTGGCTGAACGACCAAGGGGTCATTCAGGGGGAGGCAGGGTCCCCCAGGCGATAACCTTCTGGGGCCGAAGGGGCGCCGTGTGGTGGGTTTCATGCAACCAGGAGCCAGGGGGTGGTCGGACCACAGAGCGCTTTCTCCTCCCGGCTTCCCTGATTTCTCCGCGGGCTTGCTCTGGGCTGGAGGGATTTTGCAAAGCTGCCCAGAAGGCATGGAAAGAGCTTGTTTGTCATCCCTCCCGGTGGAGAAACACAAACATTTCCTGGAGCCGTTCTGGGCCCCTGCCTTCGCTGTCCCGCCTCCTAACCTTTGCCTGACTGCCCGTCCTCTCCCCAGGCTCCCGGGGGGCCCCCCCACCCCGCCTGGGGAGCTCCCAGGCAGGACCAGAGAGGGAGGCTTGGCACCCAGCTATTTCCTGCGCCCCCCCCCCCCTCACTGGAGAACTAGAGCCAGGGTGGCGGCCGGGCTACTCCTGGCATTGCTAACCACAAGGCCAGCGCTTCGAAAGCACCCTCCTCCCATGTGGAGTCGCCGTCTCCATGAGGGGCTCTTCTGTCCTGTCCTGTCCAGCCCAGCGGGGGGTGGGGGTACAGAAAGACTTCCAAGCAGGCCCCCTTCCCATGCCCAAGTCCCCCTCCCCACCCCCCTGCTGCCCTTTACATCCTTCCCTAGATCCCCGAAGTGACCGGTTGCACAAGCCCGGGAGATGGTGAAAGGGCTCTGAAGCGGGGCCCCACATCTCAGGCGTCTGCCTCCCCAGCTCCTCCCTCTGCCAGGGAACCATGCCAGCCACGTTGACAAACTCACACTCGGCGCTGCATCCCCACTGCGCGCCTAGAATTCCTTGAACTTCGTGGGTCGGCGCTGGGATCACATGAGGCTGGGGAGCTCTCCCATGGCAACAGTTGAGTGCTCGGCCACGCCCCCAAAGGTGGAACTAGCTGCCAACCCGCCCATGCCTCCTCGGTAGGGAGACCTGGTGACCCACTGGTGGCAGCACTGACTTCTAGCCACCGAGCCACTAGGCCAAGGTGGGACTGCCAATACGGGCGCCCCACACGGGCTGTGCCCGAAGCTGTGGCCCCATCTTTCTCCTGCAGACTGGTCAGTAGCTTCCAACAATGTCTGGCTTTGAGGGTGGTTCCCAAGCATCTAGTCAGGACCAACTCCAAAGAAACCCGCTGCCGACTCCCAGCACCTCACACGACAGTCTGACTGCCCCACCGGGTGTCCAACAGTGCCAGAGGAACCAGCCCCTGACGCATCACCCCGAGCCCGGTTGGCGCAACGGTACAGCGACAATCAGCAGAGATGACAGAAGAGTCATAGAGAAGATGAGAGAGAGAAACCATGGCGTCAGACACAGTCTGTGGTCGCGTGCTCACCTCAGCTCTGCTGGATGGTCCATGTGTGTGTATGGGGGGGGGGGGGAGAGAGAGAGAGAGAGAGAGAGAACGCAGGAGGAGGAGAGGACATGGGAGAGGGAACAGGGAGGAGAGGGAGGGCTTGGGGGAGAAGAGGCGACCGAGAGAGAGCCCCTTTATTCTGACTGAGGCATATATATCTTTTAGGGACGTGCAAGCCCCCTAATTACAGGTAAGGACATATGTCAGAGGAAGGGTCATCCGATAGGTTATAATGAGTGGGCCATACACGCAATAGGAAGGGGAGGTGTTGGGGTCCCACGTGTGACAAAGTGGGCAGACCCCAGATTCGTGTGGGTGGCCTAACCTTGATTGCCCTTGGACTGGACACATGATTGAGCCCAAGCTTTCAGGGGAAGTGACCCACTGTCCGAGCAGCAGGGAGAGAGCCCTTCCTGTTGTGGGAGAGATGTTGATGTCTGGCCGGCTGGCGCCTTCAGGGAGGCTATCTCTGAGCATCTGAGCTCCCGCCAAGTGCCAGCCAACAGCTTCTAATATTGGGTTAATCCTTTGGAGGAGAGAGAGTTGTGGAAACGTCTTCTATTGATCCCACACAGTGCTGGCATCGTTAGGGAAGCAGATGGCCCCGCTTTCTCTGACAGAGGGACCACCGGGCTCCAACGGCCGGACCCTTTGGTGGGCAGCCCAGCACCGACCTGCTACCAGGACCCCTTTCTATAAAGATGGCTATTCCCTGTCACACGGCACACGGGGTCGCCGTGCGTCAGGACGGACTGCGGGACCCGGTGTTTGGCTGGGCCTCTTGCTGAAATGCCCCCCTTGGCTGTGGAGCCTGTCTCCCGGGGCAATGCCCACGGCTCAGCACCTGCGTCAGTTAGAACCCTCTCCCAAATGGAGACCCATCTCTCCCCACGGCATGCCAAGTTCCCCATCAGCCCGGGGACCTCCCCCACGGCCTCCGCCCACCTGGGCTGGCGCAACCATCCCGGACTGGTTTCCCTTCCCCGTCCTTCCCGCCTCGCCTCTCCTCTGGGCTCGCCCGCCGGCTGCACGGTCGTTGTTCTTAAAGCACACACGCCGACACACAGCGGCCCCATGGCACCCTGCGCCTTTCTGAGACAGGAACGCTTTCGGTTTGGGTTTTCATTAATTGAGAGTGAATACATATGTCGCTCCATGGTTCCGTCGCATCCAGCAGAATTATGCAATGGCTTCCACGGCCGGCTTCCAAACGCTCTTTTTCTTCCCCGGACTCCTTGACATCCTCGCCCTTTCACCTCCCTCCCACTCCCCCCCTGTTGTACACTGCCTCCCCCTTTATATCCCCTTCCCCGCCCACCACACCCCTCATTCTACTTGCAAAATCCTGGGTTTCCATACCGAAAACATTTGACACGACTTCATGAGGGTGACCTCCAGAGACATAACGCCTCTGAGAGACTCCCCAGTATGAACAAACAAAACGTACCGAAAATGTTGGAAACCAGATCAGATACAGCATGCTAACTCGTGGGGGAGGGGGGGAGGCGCACAAATTTGAGTTCTCCTACATTTTATGACCAACACAGTCTACGTAACAGCATATCACATTTTGAGAAGTGGAAATCTTACCTGATAGAGTCGTTCGAATTTCTTTCTTCTCCTGTTTCAAATAAACCATTCTTCTGGGGGTTCTTGCAGCTCTTACAACAACCCAGGCCCCCCTTGTACGGAGCTCATCTGTGCGGCCGTTGCCACCGGCAGGCTAACTTCTGGCAGAAGCAGAAAGGCCCATCTTTCTTCCTGGGGGAGGGGGGTGCTGGTTGATTGCATCTGCCCCCTCTGTGGTTAGCAGGCCGGTGGACAAGCTCTCTGCCACCAGGGCTCCTTCCCAAAGCACCAAACCAAACCAGAAAACCCGACGCAGGCCCTCGAGTCAGGCCTGGCTCGTCCGGGGGACCAGCGGCAGACCACCGAAAAAAATAATAATTTACCCATGTTCAAGGGTTCATGAAGAAGGGAAGAGAATGAGCTGATACCAAGGGTGCGCCGCCTTTCCGTGAGTTTGCAATGAGCAGATAATAAATATTAAGAAGTTCTTTCTCTTAAGTCAACCTTTCTCAACCTGTGGGTTGAAACCCCCGTGGGGTTCGAAGACCCCCTCACAGGGGTCGCCCGATTCATCACAGCAGCGAAATGACAGTGATGAAGTGGCAACGACAGTACTTTTATGGCCGGGAGGGTCGCCGCACGAGCAACTGCATGAAGGGTGGCGGCGTGAGGAAGCCTGAGAACCGCTGTCTTAAGTCAACTGGAAAGCTCTCAAGTACCATGCTTTTCGGTCCATAAACACACCTGACCGTAAGACCCACCTGTCCCTAAGACGCACCCAGTTTGTCGAGCAGGAAAACAAGAGAAACGCGTTTTGAACCAAATAGTACAAATATACTAAAATGTTTATATAAAACAAAGCAAAAGACGCTCATATGTAACAGCGCAAATCCAACAGGGGTGTGAAGAGCCATCATCGCCTTGATGAACAAGTGAGGGGAGGCATGCACTGTGCCGTCATGTGACCTGATGGACATGGAGACGCCAGGAAGTGGTTCCCCCTCCCCCCCAACGCACGGCAATCCACAGCACGCAGACAGCTGTGGACAGTCCGCGGGCGCATGGGATCATAAGCATGGGTTCTGGAGTACCACGCTTTTGGACCTCAAGGCGCACCCTCGTTTTCCCCCCACTTTGGGGAGGGGGAGGGGAGTGTGTCTTATGGTCTGACAAATACGGTAGTTTCTGACGTCTAGGACCCAGCAGGACAGAGCAGACCTGTACCACCAGAGATCTCCAGAGGTCTCCCAGGTAGTCTGCCTCAGCTTTCACCTGGGGAGTCCCTGATGGGTCCCTTTCATCTCGGTGCCACCAGAGGTCCTATATGCCTTTAAGCATCAACAGTAGAAGGAGGAGGAGGAGGAAGAAGAAGAAGAAGAAGAAGAAGAAGAAGAAGAACGCCTCCATAGATTCTTGTCTTCTCTCTCTGTTTCTGCAGCCAGTGAAACTGTTAGCTGGTGCCTCCACCCCAGGCCTCACGCCACAACCCTGGCTCCCTCCCCCAACCTTCAACCACTCCTGCGCCCGAACCACCAGCCTCTCCCCAGCCTGCTGAAAGCCTGCCCTCAGTAGCTCCCCACCCACCCTGCTCTAAAGCCTGGGGACCTGCAGGGTGGTTCCTCCTGATGGGAACCCCAGCTCCATTTTGCTCCCCTCCATCCATTTCGCCCCTGGGCAACGAATGGCTATCGTCCAGAACAAAAGGTTACTTCTGTGTGCCATCGGGGGCTGCATGCAATAGGAATCTACCTACTGTTAAAAAGAATAACAGCATTCACCTGTATGAACACCTCCACTGGGCCCAGCCCTCTCCTAGGCATCTCTGCCATCCTGATAGAATGAGATTGAGTTGGAAGGGCTGACCCAGAAAGATGCACACGATAGCCTGAGTGAAAGCAAAGCAAAACACCTGGTAGTTTGTGTGGCGTAACCCCCGCCCCGCCTTTTTTTAAAAAAAAGGATTTTTTTAACCCCCTTGTATTTCAACTCTGCTGATTGATTAAGGAAGTATTTGGAGGGAAGCCAATTAGCAACCCAACAGGACAGGGTAGAACTGTCCCTGTGGCTTTCCAAGACAGGAACTCTTTTTGTGTGTGTGTGGGAGGGGGGGCATCACTGCCCCCTGGTAGGAGGAGGAAACCCAGTCTTGTTCCTAGAGAGCTGCTGCTGGATTTGAACCGCCAACCCTGTGGGCCGCAGTCCCGCACACAACCACTGCGCCACTGGGGCTCAGCCCCCCAGACAGGAGCTCTTTACAGGAGGAGAAAGACCTAGCTTTTTCCAGCAGAGCAACTCTGGTGGTTTCGAACCCCTGACCTTGAGGTCAGCAGCGTGACCTGTGGCCATTATGTCACGGAAGCCTGTGTAGGTCTCTGCGCTGCAGATCCTGAGACATAAGCCTGTCCCTTCTGAAATTAGACTGCCGGCGCTTAGCCTGCAGATCCCAGGGAGCCAGCTCCACCTCTTTAGGGCTCAGCCTGGTCATGTGCAGAAGGGCAAGCCTGGCATCTGTGAAAGCCAAGAGGCAATCCGCCCACATCCATTCCATGGTAGCCGTGTGGGACTGACTGAGGGACTGCGGCCTCTTGGTGGGAGCAGACAGCCTCGGCTTTCTCCTTTCAAGGGGTGGGTGGGTTTGAACTGCCAACTGGGTGGTTCGCCGTGGGATGCGGGGTGCGTTGCACCAGCAGGGCGCCCGTAGACCGGTTAATAGCACTTGGGAGGTGGTGGGGGCCGGGTCTGCGCGTCTTTTCTCACCTGCGGTGGACACTCCCTCGTGGGATCTTTTGTCAGAAGCCTGCAATACGCGTGTACGGCCACCAGCATTCCAGCCGCGGGAGTGTGGAGGGGCGTTCTTAGACTCAACGGGGGCCAGTTTCACTGGCTGCCTTCCACAGAGGGGTGGGAGTGGGGATGCCCTCACGCTAAAGTCCTAGTATCTCTTGAGAGCCTCTCTCTTCTGTGTTGAATATTTATGGGCCTCTGGTGGCAGGACGGGCTGTGTTGCAAGACCAGTTGATGACCTTATTAGATGGCTCATTTGGGGCAAAGCAAATCGGCTTGTTTCTCATTAACCCTTACCACACCCGTGCCTGCCTTGTCCCTGGGGGGCTTCGAATTGAGCTTCTTTGAGCTCCGGCATGCAGAGATTAAGAATCCAGATGGCAAGAGAGGTGGGTTTTTTTTGTTTCCTCCTGCGTCCACGCCCCCCCCTCCCCACCTCCCCCCCAGCTTGGAATCAATACTTTGAGCTTCTCAGTCCTGACCCTGAAGTGTGGCGCCAGCTCTTGGCTTTAAAAGTGGGCAGGTGACCAGGTCTGACAAATCCCATCAGGCCATCCCTACTGCCACGGTGATTTGTTCAGCCGTGAGCACCTGACCCACGCCAGGCTAATGAGTCACTGCCCTGAATTATCTGTGAGCGCCAGGGATTATGAAACTGGTCGGGAGAAAAAAATGAATCTCAATGTGACAAAGAATAGCGAAAGCATAGGAAAAGGAGCCAAGAGATAAAGGGAAGCCATTTCCCGAAAAGAAAAGAACTTGTTTTGCAGAGGTGGGGGTGCCGAATGATTCCAAACAGCACAGGGAAAAATTGCAAAGACACCACAAAGTCCCTCCCCAGCCCCAGAAGCCCACACGCCCCACCTTTGTTATGGAACGCTCTGAGGGTGAGACGATGCTTGAATCTGCTGTTTGAGGCCTAAGGTCCGCCTGTGTCGGAAGCCAGGACCCACCCTGGTCTCGCATGCCTTTTCAGTCATTTAACTCGCACATACAACCAGTTTGAACATCAGAGTCAAGAGAAAGGTGCCATCTTGCTAAATACAGAGCTTTCCCTCTCTCTCTCTCTCTCTCTCTCTCTCTCTCTCTCTCTCTCTGGTAGCTTTTTAATGTGAGCTGAGTGAAGAGCGAGGGGAGGGGAACAGAGTGGACAGTTCTTGGTACATCCAACAATTCACACTCTCCCTCCCCCCGCCCCACCCCATCATCCCG
Organism: Nesogale talazaci; assembly: GCA_004026705.1. Classification (NCBI taxonomy): domain Eukaryota; kingdom Metazoa; phylum Chordata; class Mammalia; order Afrosoricida; family Tenrecidae; genus Nesogale; species Nesogale talazaci. The sequence continues at coordinate 10,770 of PVJH01029435.1, forward strand.
TTCACTGCCATCTCCTCAATGCAGCTCCCGCCCATCTCACCTCCTCCCCGCATGCCCTGTCTCCACAACTTCTCTCCTAACCCTTCCCAACTTCTTCTGTGAACCTTTGCTGCCTGCTTGATGATTCTGGGGCGAGGGTGCGCCTTACAGGCCCGTTTGTGGTTTGGCTGGACAGAGAGCGCCGGGGCGGAGGTCAGTGCCAGACCTGGAGGGTGACCATGGGCCTTGGTTTCAGGACCGCTGCCCGTCTCCTTTATGATTTGGAGTGTTCGAACGAGCAGCTCCTGAAGGACATCTCTACGGGACAAAGGTGACAAGCAAGAGTGGGGCTTTGGGGGGTTTTATTTTTAAAGAGTTCCATGTAGGCCAGAGCTAACTGATGAAGAGTTGGCCCGCTTGGGTGGCAGTGCCTGTCAGGGGTGTCATGAAGGTTGATGTCACCCAGTAGGGTATTCATGATGTCACCTACCACGGTCCCCATCACAACGACCTGGCCAAATCACGTGACGAGAGTGCAGGGGAGAAAGCAACCCTTCCACCCCAAATGGGCCTGTGCCAGGGAGGGGCTGCTGAAGAGGCCGCCGATCACACAGGCCTCACCCCACACCTTCATCACCACGGCAATGCCCACAAAGACTCAGGTGACAGAAGACACCTGCCTCCATTCCCACTCAACCCCTGGAAGGGAAATCCCCAGGTTTCTGTCCTCCCTTGCTGAGACTTAGACCGTGTGCTGCTCCAGTGTCATGTGTTATAGGAAGTCCCCTGTCGTTCGAGGAACCCAGTGTCAAATGCTCCTGCGCTCTTCAGTGGAAGAGTTCTCAGAAAGCGGGAACCAGAATCCCCTCTTCCTCCCTGTTTCCTCTAACTATCTTGCAATATCACTTCCTCATCGTCCTTCGGCCAGATCACATTTCTGGTCCACCTGACTACCAAGCTCTCTCTCCTGTGGTGAAAAAGAGACCCCCTGGCTTTAAAAAAGGACCAGTGCAGAATGCATCCTGTCGGTCGATTAGCAGACTTCCCTCACGGCTTTAAATAGAGACGGGGGCTGCTTTATCTTTCCCAACCAGAAAGCTGGGAAGGTAGGCAGACCAGAGTTGGTACTTTGACTCGATAAGTCTATCAGGAACCAAGCTTTTTAGAGATGCTCAGTGTATAATCCTTAGTAAATGAATTCTTCTTCTCACAGTATCCTGTATAGGAGCAAAAGGGTTATAGCAACTCCTGGCTCATTTTCAAGCCCAGGCAGAAAGAAGGGAAAAGATATGGTTGTTTTGTTTTGTTTTGGGGTGTGTGTGTTTTAATTGATGTACAATTGATTTTTATATCCGCGTGCAAATACATTTTGATCTGCATATCATATCCTATGCAAAAATAAACTACAAATGGATTGCAGAAGCAGGTGTGAAATCTGAAATCTGAAAATTGGCAGAATAAAATAGGAGAGCAACTCACCTTCCCTGACATGATTACGGAAAACAAAATGTGTGCATAAGCAAATGTGGTGAAGAAAGCTGACGGTGCCTGGCATCACTGCCTTCTGATGGGAGTGGGAGGACCAAGCTTGCTTCTGGATTTGAACCGCCAAGCCAGTGGACCACATTCCTGCGCTCAACCACTATGCCACCGGGGCTCAGTCCACATCGTCTGGGGTCTTAAAGGCTGGAAGATAAACAAGCGGCCATCCAGCTAAGAAGCAGCAAAGCCCACATAGCAGAAGCTCACTCGCCTGTGTGATCATGAGGTGTTGGTGGGATCAGGATCAAAGACCCAAAACAGTACCAAAAAATTTCATATTGACATGAATGAGGGGGAGGTCAGACTGAAGCCCCAAAGTCCATCAGTAGTCAATTGGACACCCCCTTACAAAAGGGCCACAAGAAAGAGGCTAGCCAGTCAGGGTGCAGGACAGCACCAACAAAACACGCAACTTTCATTTAAGCCTTTAATATCATGACCTCAATTCTACCTTACAAATCTGGCTAGACCAGAACATGTACACTGGTACAGATAAGAGCTTGAAACACAGGGACTCCAGGCAGATAAAGCCCATGGGACCAATAACGGGAGTAGTGATACCAGAAGGGTAAGGGAAGGGAGGTAATAAGGGGGAACCAATCACAGTGATCAAAGTATAGACCCCTCCCTGAAGGACAGGCAACAGAAAAGTGGGTGAAGGGAGACAACGGTTGGTGTAAGACATGAAAAAATAATAATAATTTTTAAATTATCAAGGGTTCATGGGGGAGGGAGGAAGAAAATGAGGAACTGATACCAAGAGCTCAAGTAGAAAGAAAATGCTTTGAAAATGATGATGGCAACACATATACAGATGTGCTTGACATAATGGATATGTGTATGGTTTGTGGTAAGAGCCCCCAATAAAATGATTTTTAAAAAATACAGGAAAGCATCTTTTTTTTTGAAAGCATCTTTGAGTTTGAGATGAACAGTTTCTAGAAGCCACACCCAAAGCATAACCACAGAAAACAAGTTGGCATGCCCAGGAACTGTTAAAAGTGATGGGAAAATTCAGAAATAGTTCATGGTAAGTGTTAGGCTCTTTTTTGTAAAAAAAAAAAAAAAATGGAAGGCTTTTTCTTTGAGACATGTCAAGGAACACATTTTTTAAAGATTGAAAACATGACTCATACAGTTAGGAAATCCCGGTGTGTCAAATGTGTTATTTAACTCACGAATGATTAAGGGAATCGACTCGAAACCCACTACTGCTGAGTCGATTCTGACCCATGGCGATTCCGCATGACGGAGCACAACTGCCCCCCCCTCGGGTTTCCAAGGCTCTTTCCTGGTGGCGGGGTGGACTGTGTGTCAGGCTGCTGAGTGCAAGGTCAGCTGTTCTGCAGAAGAAAGGGGAGGCTGTGTGCTCCCACCAGATTTCCAGTCTCAGAATCCTGAAGGGCCAGTTCTCCTCTGTCCTGTAGGGTCGCTGTGCATCAGAATGGACCCAATAGCAGTGAGTTGGGGCTGTTTCAAGACACAGATGGCCACGTCTTCTGGGGCATGGCAGCTGGTGGGTTCGAACCATTGACCTCTTGGTTGGCAGCTGAGCACATAACCAAGGTGCACCCAGGTCTCCTTATGAGGAATCCAGTATGATGATAAAACTGGCTCAGAGGAGAACCGCAACAAATTGACATCCATAGCAATCATATATGCATGTAGCCACCAGATAGCTTACATGGTCTGCTGCCTCCCTTAACCCATGTTTCTGTTTCTGAGCGTGTGCGTGTTATATCAATTGCTACCATCAGTTCTCCCCTCCCCCCCCACCCCATCTCTCCCCTAACCTCATGGTATCACTACTCTGTTCCCGAGGCGTTTCTCTGCCCGGGATTCCATGTGTCCAGCACTTTTCTCTGTACGAGTGTACATGCCCTGGTCCAGCTGAATTTGTAAAGTAGAACTGGGATCATGGCAGTGGGGGAGGAGAGAAGCACTCAAGGACGAGAGGAAAATTGTGTGTTTTGTTGGTGCTATACTGCACCCTGGTTGGCTTGTCGCTGCCTGTGGCCATTTTATAAGGGAACGTCTGTCGAAGGGCTTGGGGTCTCCACTCAGCCCCCTCATTCGCATCAGTACAGTTGCCTGTTTTGGGTCTTCTGGTGCCCTATATTTATCTTGTCAGCACCTCGTGATCACACAGGTGGGTGTGCTTCTCCCACGTGGGCTTTGTTGCTTCCCAGCTAGATGGCTGCCTGTTTATCTTCAAGCCTTTAAGACCCCAGGTGCTGTGTCTTTTAATAGCTGGGCACCATCAGCTTTCCTCATCCCATTTGCTTATGCACCTACTTTGAGACTGCTAACTCTTGACAGGAATAGAAAGCCTCATCTTTGCTCAAGGAGTGGTTGGTGATGTCCAACGACTGGCCTCGTGGTTAGCAGCCCAATTCGTAACCACTGTGGCACCACGATGCCCTTAATAGAATTATAATTTAGCTCAAACACCATAAAAGACAGGCACACCTCGGAGAGGCAGGCTAGACGGGGTACCTCCCAGAATTCCTTTTTGCCCATTTCAAAGTCTTCCATCACATTTCCCTGTGAGAGAGATCCCTTCCTTGGGGGCTTCTCATTGACCAGAAATGAGCTGCAGGGGCTGGATTCGTTCCTCCTTTTGATCAGTTGTGATACGAGGGTCGCTGCAGTGGATAGAGGAAGCACTGGGTGTACAGTGTGTAAGCATTCAGCTGCTAACTGAAAGGCAGGTGGTTCAAGCCCACCGTCTGTTCCAGGGGAGTCTACTGAGGAAAGCCTTAGCCTCCGAAACTCGGTGAGGCCATCCAAGTGTCACGTCCAAGTGTCAAAATTGAGTAGGAGACACTTCACGACGACAAGAAAGAAACGGAAAGGTTGGAAGTGCAACTCTACCCAGGGGTAGACGTGACTGATCTGCTGTTCCCGAAATGTCAGCCAGTGGTGCTCAGACACACATGGGGCCACCAGGGGTCAGAATAAACTCAGGAGTGACTCAAGGGCACAAGAAGGATGCTGTCCACTAAACGATGGTGCAACGTTCAGACCCACTTACAATCTAGCTTATGAATGAGATGCTAAAACGTGGGGAGCAATATTAAAAGAACGTCTGTCCTACGATCCTATCTGTTATCTGTTTGGGGGGGGCCAGTGAGTCCCTCCAACCCAGAGCCACCCCGCATCCAGCAGAAGTGCTGCCCAGTCTGCACCAGGGTGGCACGATGTCCGTCCGTCTTGTACAGGGGCTCCCTCTCTCGACTTTCCCAAGCACGATGTTCTCCTGGGAAGACTAGTCCCTGCTGGGGACATGTCCAAAGTCTGGGATGAAGTCTCCCCACGCTCCCAGCCCAGGGGCATTCTGGGTGCATGTCTTCCGAGGCGGATGGGGTGGTTCTCCTGGCAGTCCCGTGCTGGGTCCCATCATCTTCACCGACACCGTGGCTTCAAAGCTGCTTTGTTGGGGTCCCAGCCTTTGCAACGTGTTTGAGACGGTGGCAAGTCTCATGGTTTGGGCTCTGAGCAGCTTGGTCCTCTGGGGGACATCTTGACTTTTGAACATGTTAGCAGACGTGAACATCATCACGTCCTTTTCGCCTCGGCGCCTCAGCTTTCCCCGCTGGATGTTGGGAAAGTAGCTCTCTGGCTCGCTCCAGTGTCCCCAGGGTGTAGTGCGTGGCAGGCACCCTCTGAAGGTTTGTGGCACGAAAACTCCAGGGCTCTGTGTCCCCAAACCAGCTGCAGTTCCTGGCACCTAGCGCCAAGAGGGTGTCATTAAGCAGAGAAATCAAATGTGCTTTCATGGGAACTGGGTCTTTCCTTTCCCTGGTGTCATGGAACACCGACTCTTTTGGGAGCGGGGACTTGCTTGTCTCAGAAGGAAGGGAGGTCACTCGAATGCATCTCTGAGGGAAAGGCTTATGGCAGATGGTTTCGTGCACACACCTGCTCGGCTTCCAGCAGGAAATGCAAGGGTTGGCCAGGGTGGTGGGTCAGGCTGGCAGGGAGGGGAGAAATGAGGTAGATGGGCAAGCCAAACAGGAAAAGAACAAGCTTCACCAGGGTCATGGCCCTGACCCTCACCACGCTGCAAGCTCTGTGGTGGTTTCACAACGGACACTCCAGCGCCGAGTGGTAAGAAGCCATTTTCCCAGAGGGACACCAGCAGCCGGAGGCGACCTTGAGATGCGTCTGGGACTCCCGCAGGCAAGTCTGAGGTGCAAGTCGATGAGTCCTAATGGATCACAACATTAGGAGAAGTGAACACAAGGACCGTGAGGAAGGTTAGTGGTAGTTAGGTAAGTGAGAATAAGGGGTAGGGGGAGTGGGATGTCTTTAGAATGTGAATCTAATTAAAATTCAGTGGTTCATGTCCTTCAGTGTGGTAACTTGTCATCACCCCCTGCCCCCCTCACACCAGTCGCATGGACCTCGTCCTGTACCAATACTTTATTTCTTTATCTCTAAAGATCACTTAATTGGGGGGGGGGTCTTACAGCTCTTACATATCAACCGTATCGAACATATTGTTTTTGGCATCACTGCCCCCCTTGCTCCTGAAGAGCTGCTGCTGGATTTGAACCGCCAAGCCAGTGGGCCGCAGTCCCGCACTCAACCACTACGCCACCGGGGCTCAGACCCCGTATCGAACATACTTGAACATAGGTTGCCATCATCATTTTATTTCTTTTTTTGTTTTTGGGGGCATCACTGTCCTCAGGTGGTGGGAGTAGGAGGCCCAGCCTTTGCTCCTGTGGAGCTGGAATTGAACCTCCATCCCAGTGGGCCGCAGTCCCGCGCACAACCACTACGCCACCGGGGCTCAGCCGCCACCATCATTTTCTAAACTTTGATTTTCTACTTGAGCCCTTGGGTATCAGCTCCTCTTTTTTCACTTCCCCTGCCCCCTCCCACCCTTGGGACCCCTAGCTAAATTGTAAATTATTATTTTCATTTATTTGTCATGTTTCTTATCCAGTTTAGTAAGCATCTAACATGACAGATAGGGCTGGGAGTTACCTAAATATAAGATTCCTTAGATTATATGAACATTTAATTTTGTTCTGTAAAATCCTTCTGTGTTAAATGATGATATTATTAGTGACAAGATTCTTAGTAATGAAGCCGAAGCCTTTTAAAGCTTTTGTTCTTTTCCTTCAATTAAGAGCCTCCGGTGAAGACAAACAAGAGACTGTCCGCTCCCGTGAACATCTGCTGTCTGGAGGAAACGGGAGGGAGTTCGCCTGTTCTAAAGGGTCACCAGGCGTAAAATCAACTCAATGGCAGTGGGTAGGGTTCCTCTCATTACTGAATTCGCTAAAAATGTACAGACTTAAAAAAAAGTCGTAGCTTCACAAATACTACTAATCACGATCTTGTAGCTATGACATAGGTCTGCTAACCACAAGGTCAGCAGTTCGAACCGACCAGCCGCCGTGCAGGATGCCTGCAAAGCCTTACAGTCTTGGAAACCCCAAGGGATGACTCTACTCAATGGAGGTGAAGGTATTTTATTTTTCGGAGGCACTTAGAGAAGGTATTTTCTCATAAGTAACGACAGGGATTTCTAAAAATACATTTATGCGGAAACATGACACCAGCCTTTAATAGGCAGTAGTTTGGGTCTCACCCTCCTCATTGAGGGCATGACATACAAATGAAATCAAAGACTTCATGGAGCTGAAATTGCCCCACAGCTCAGTGATTTCTCCAATGATTCCTCCGATGGAGGTTACTTAGGATCGGGATGCACCCCAGACACCCCCAGGAACGCTGGTTCCTCCAGACTCCTTAGTAGGGAGCCATTTCTGACTCTGCGTTCCCATCAGCGTCCCCTTCAGAGAGCCCACCTCTGGCCCCTGCTGGCCCAGCTGACCGGTCCGGCATCCTTTCTGGCGTGCAGCCAGCGCCACCTAGTGGCCGCCAGCCGCTCTGCCCCGGAACCCGACGCGCATGCTCGCTAAAGACCCCGCCCCTCCCTCCGAAAGGTTTCTCGCGACATCCGGCCCGGCGGCCGGGCGAGTCTCGCGAGGAAGCCCGTTGTCTCGCGGGAGCGCGCCTGGTCCCCGGGCTCTGAGGCTGCCCGGGTCGGGGAAGAGGAGTTGCATGTGTCACTTCAGCCGGGGCGAGCGGCGGGAGCGGAGGCGGCGGGAGCTGGGCGGCCGCCCGGGTAACGTCCCCTGGCGCCCCTTCCGCTCCAGAGACGCTCGGCGAGAGCCAAGGGGGGGCCCCCCAAGTGCTGCGGGGCTCGGGGGGGCCGGGCCCGGCGTCTTCACGCCCCCGCCCACATGGGCCCCCGCGGGTGTCCCCGGGCAAGCCCCGCGACCTCCCATCGCCCCCCTCGGTGCTC